>LNAC01000154.1:1452297-1506719 GCA_002007465.1 Ailurus styani | reverse complement strand
CATCTGTCCCCCCCCCCTTCCTTTTTTTTTTTTTTTTTTTTTTTTTTTTTTTTTTTGCTTACTATGATTTCAGATGCACTTTTCTGGTTGTGACATAATTTCAAACCTTAGTGACGATAATAAAAATAACAATAACAACTGCATTCATTGCACATCCTGCTGGGGGCCAGACATATTGCCTGTGGCTCTACATAGAGTCTCTCATCTAATCTTTCCAATTGTCCAAGTGGTTGCATCAGTTCTATATTACAGATTGAGAAACTGAGGCTCAGGGAGATTAAGCAGTTTGTCAGCAGTAACTAGCTGATAGAGACCAGATTGGTCCCTCTGATTTCAAAATCCATATTCCTGATTTTTCCTTTTTTTTTTTTTTTACCATACTGCTTCCCATCATTTGAAGTGACCTCACCATACTTACTCTTTTGTCATAATTTGCTTCACCATTCTGCTATTTTGGGTCATTTAAGATATTTACTAATTTTGGATATTATAAACAATGAGGCAATGAACATCACTGTGCTAACAGACTCTCCCCCTATTTTTGGATTATCACCTTGGAATAGAGTCCCAGAAGTGGAATTACTGGGTTAAAGGGTAGGACTGTGTTTATGGCTTTTGATACTTATTGCCAAATTGCTTTCCCGGAGGACTGTGTTTAGCGTAACCGGCTTACTTTATAGGCCCAGGGGAGTTACTTCTCTCCTTCAGGCTGTCAGGTTGCCCTGTAGCCACTAGAGGGCGAGAAAGGCTATCGCTCAAGTGACAAGAGCCTGGCCCCCTCTAGGAAATCCCCCAAATTTGCTTGAGGAAACTTCAGAGTTGCCTGGGAGGGAGGGAGGGAGGGAGGGGGATGCTTAGTTAGACGCTCAAAGCCTTAAGGGACTAAATCTCTTGGATTTGCGTTGAAGGCGGGATGGTTTGTGATCTGGACTCTAGGAGAGAGAGCAGTAAACAGTGCCAGAGACCCAGGATTTGAGATTGGCCATTGCTCTTCCTACTCAGAAAGCTTGGGTGACTGACCCTTCCCTGCATGTCTCTGTCTAGGGACTTTGACCCCCAAATCTTAGTGTCAGTCAGACTAGCAGCAGCTCTGAGGTCCTCCAGTGGAGAGAGTGTGTCCTGTTCGACTTTGTCACGTCCACAGCAGCCCACGCTTAGTAAGAGTGCGGTATATGATGGCTGAATTAATAGATGAGATGGGACGTGAAATCAAGAGTGGGCATGGGGAAGTGAGTTCAGAGTTCAGCCCTGGTTCCCAGTCCCCACAGATGGTTTATTGACTCCAAGATGTTGAAGACGGAAGGATACTCAGAGGTCGTCTTATCCACATTCCTTGAAAAAAACAGAGGCCTAAGCAGTTATACCTGTGATAAGACATCCGTGTCCGTGTTCTCATGCAGCCAACACTGACTGTACACCCGCAGTGTGCTGGGCTCTGCACGTGGCACAGGGGACAGAGAGGTAGTGGTGAAAAGTCCCCACCTTCAAGGACTGTAGAGTTTGTGCAGGGAGGTGCAATGCCTGTATATGGACCACCAAAAAAGAGTAGGTCTTCTGTGCAGGGAGGCTAAGGAAGGTGCATAAAGTTGGGAAAACGGGCTTACCTCAGCTGTTCCTAGAGAAACACTTCTTAAAATATATAACTTCTTGAAACATTAATTCAACTGGAGATTTAATGAACATTAACTAAAAAGGGATTTGGTAGTTATATTACAGCCACACTAATGCTGGGTAACAAACCATCTTAAACTCAACCATTAACAATAATGCTTATCATTTGTTCTTCATTTTCTTGTAGGCCCGTGGGGTAACTGGGGCACCTCTGCTCCACAAGCCTTTTCTTCTTCTGGGATCAGAAAGTGACTCAGGGCATGGTCTTTTCTTGGAGATGGAAGGACAAGAGGTAAAGCTTACCTCTGTAAGTGTATTTTAAGCCTTTTCTTGCATCATGGCCACTGACATCCCATTGGCCAGACCAAGTCACGTGGCCAAGCTCAATGTTAATAAATTAAGGCAAGGAAGTGTATGCCATTTCTAGTGGCCAGAACTGCAAAGTCACAGTAAGGAGTGTAGATACAAAGATGGGTGAAGAATTGGGAGCATGGTGTAATCTACCACAATCAGCTTGTTCAGTTAGGAAACCCCAGTGGATCTGGTTTCTTCATTGTAGGACTTCTCAGAGGCTTTATAGATGATTCAGCCTAAAGCTTTCACTTTAGAAGAAGGGAACTTAAGCCCAGAGAGGAGAATAACTTGACCAGGATTTACAGCTACTTGGTAGCCTGCAGAGAGACCACAGACCTTGTGACCAGAAAGGTGCAGCTCTTTCCCTAACCCTCCACCGCGAACGTGTCCCGACCTCACTGGGCTAGGCAGAGCCGAGGAGGGGGCTTAGCAACTGCACATAGAAGAGGCTGAAGCAGGGTTCAAGGGACCCCCTGCAACACGAGTCTGGCGGGGGGGGGGGATGCCACCATCAGACCCAGCCTGGAGGAAAACTGTCAAGTGGACAAAGTTAAGAGCACGTACTGTGGAGCCAGGTTGTCTGTCTGGGTAATCCTGGGCACGTTACCTAGCAGCCTGCCTATGCCTCACTCATAAAATAGCAGAGGTAGACAGGCTTACCTCATAGGTTTGTTGAGTTAATAATTGTCAAGTGTTTAGAATGGGACCAAGAATGTAGTAAGCACTCAGCATAGATTTGATACTCCTACTACTCCTCATTATTTCGCCTATCTCTTCTACCATGACTTTCCCTATTCGTGCGTTTTCCCACCTTACTTGCTCCCTTCCCAATACCCAATTTTTTTCACTTTTGAATAGATTTAGTATTTATCCAAATGAATTTCATTTAATTTGAGAGCATTTTACACTAGAAGTGACCAAGTTTCTCCCTCCTTTTAACTGCGTAGAAATGGAGACCCAGAGAAATGTGAGCTCAGATACAGAATACTACAGGCTTTAAACTCTGAACTATGTATAAATTTCAACCATCCACATATATACATTTTTACATGTATAGAGACAAATGCACAGAGCAAGATCCAGAAGGATTGATAGCCCAGGATCAAAAGTTACCCTTAGAATGAGGAGTGAATGAAAAGTGCTTCTGATTGTATTGAAATGCATATACATCCAAAGCCCATTCTTGATATTTGTTACAACTAGTCCCCACTAAGATGCACCAAGATAACAATCATTGTCTAATATTAAGAAGGGGAACCTTGGAAAAGTTCAGCCTCTGAAGGAGTGGCAGGAGGTGAAGTTACATTTGGGAAATGGGAATATTGTCTGCTACCATACCGAATCTCACTCTCTGGTTGACCATCCATCTTTTCAGATATTTGGGTGGAAATGGATTGAGTCTGACCAAGAGGAGTAATCCACCTAAGTCTGTGGTTCCTCGCCCTGGGTGCAGATTAGAACCACCAGGGAAGATTTAAACAGCAACAACAGGGACCTGGATGCTTGACCCCACCAGAGACCAATTCCATCTGAATCTCTGGGGGGAGGCCCGGGGGATCCGTGTGATTTTAAAGCTCCATGGGAGATTCTAATATGCATCCAGATTTAACGGCCACTGACCTATGGCCTTGGACGGGCCCACTGACACTTGGTTTCAGATACAAGAGTGTCTGCCTCCTAGCCCTTCACTTCATTAGCCGGGCAATGTTCAGCAGATAACTTTGTCTCTCCAAGCCCCAGTCGCCTTCCCTGGGAATGGAATGGAATGGGAATAATAATTGCTACCTTGCTGTGGTTTTATAAGAAACCAATGAAAACCTATGGGATGCACCTTGTGTTCTGTAGCTGGCCTGCCAAATGGACTCTAAGTGTTTGTCAGTTAAATGGACGGTAGTCAGTAAGCACAGTGCTGGAGAGTGGGGCGGTCTGCCCTCCTCCCTGGGTGGGGTTGCTGACTTCTATGTTCTCAAACCTAAGTCCTTGGCAAGAAGAAAGTCTGAGACCTGAGGGGAGGCTTGCTCCAGGAATACTCTTATTTACTGATCAAAAGCAGCCGGTCTGGGGCATAGAGAGGGCCAAACTCAGTCCTTCTGATTGCCAAGTCTTGTGCCCACAGGGCTGGGCCAGCCTTGGGGGAACCGCCTCTTCCAGTGAATCTCCCCAGAGAGGGTGTCTTATTCTAAGTCACACGGCACTGCTATATAGGCCAGCTGTGGCCCTGTCTGCCGACCCCCCCCCCCCCAACTTAGGCTGGGGACAAAGATGCCAGGAGGAGCTCATGCTGTCTGGCCTGCCAGCTTGCCACTTTAGCCCTGACCACAGCTGCCAACAGCCCAACTGGGCTGAAGGCAGGGAGGCAGTGAGCAAGGAATGGGTAGCTATTTTGATCCAAGGTGTCAGGGAATGCCTAAGTGGTGGTCTGGTAGGTTCCTCTAGGTGGCAAGAGGCCTGGATTCTGGCTAGGTTCATGCTTAGTGTGTAATAGCAGCCAGACTTTTGTTCTGAGAAAACAGATTTCTCTGGTCTTGGAGTCTCCCACTCAAAGGTAGATGGCCAGGAAAGAGTGTCGGGATAGGTACTAAATCGTGATCTTGGCAGTTAACAAACCTTTGCTTCAGAACCGCTACCCACACCTCTTTGTCCTTCTGTCTTCTGCTTAGTGCCGCCAGTCCGAGGACATTCTGTAGGTTCGACCCTTTGTAGTGTGTGTTAAGGAAGCAGTAGGTTACCTGAAATGTATTCAGAGATCCTGACATGTCCCATGGGGAGGTATGGCTCTGGTGGGGAGCCTGGCCTGACTTGTGAATTCTCAGGACAAGTAGGAGTTAGGTGTTGTCATGCCTCTTCTTCGGACGAAGAAGCCAAGGCTCAGAAACATGAGTTAATAACATCCAGAGGAGGCAGCAGCTAGATTTCAGGGAGGCCTTTTGAATCCAACCTGTAATCTTCCCATATTTATAGGAAAAAAAAGAGAGATTAGTGTTAACAAACTATTTTTAAAAACATAAAAAATAGGGGCACCTGGGTGGCTCAGTCAGTTAAGCATCTGCTTCAGCTCAGGTCATGATCCCAGGGTCCTGGGATCAAGTCCTGCATCGGCTCCCTGCTCAGCGGGGAGCCTGCTTCTCCCTCTGCCTGCTGCTCCCCCTTCTTGAGCTCTCTCTCTCTGACAAATAAATAAATAAAATCTTTAAAAAAACATTAAAAATAGAATCTGAATTTTGAAAGTGAATTTTTCTCTTAGTAGAAATGAAGATTTGAGAATAGAGAGTCAAAATATCTTTCTTAGAAGCCATGTTGACAGTACCTTTCTGTGCCAGCGGAATGGATCCCTGCCTCACTAAATTGTCTATGGAGAGAAAGGTGTAAAAATGCTTTGTAAACCAAGGGGCCATGCAAGTGTCTGTGAGTGTTCAACTGGGGTTCATAGACCCTTGGGAAACCCTTGGATAAGTAATTGGCCATGAGAACTGCCTACATTTGCCAGCAGAATGTTGCGTGTGTGCACATACCTGATTTTCTCCAGGGAGAGAGTACAGAGCTTTCACCAGATTCTTAAAGGTGTGTTTGACTCAAAAATGATTGAGCTACTCTAGCTCAACCCATTATGTCATTGCTGGTGAGAAGAACTAAGTAATCATTTTAGGGTCTGAAGCGCCACCTACATTCCTTGCAAGTATCTTTCCATGTCACAGCAATCCAGAGAAAAGGTAAAAGAGAACTGACCACGGAAAGGTCAGTCTTTTTCCTAGTGGCCATGGGCCTTGGAATTCACCCTGGAATTAGTTCACATAGCCAACTGGAGAGAGAGAGGAAGAAGGAGAGAGAGAGAGAAAGAGAGAGACTGAGGCTTCTTCCCAGGAAGTCACTGTTGCTTGAGCACACGACAGGAACTCCATCCCTTTCAAAGTGATGAAGTGAGATTGCTCAGACAAACGCTTTCAAAGTCTTGAACCTGTGAGGTTTTGCTCCAAGTTCAGGAAATAACAGGATATAAATCTGCCTGAATCATCTCAGCTCACGCAAATTCAGTGCCGGGCCACAGTGGCTCTGGCTACATCATGTTCTTTTTGTGTAATGACTTTTGATGCTGTGGATTTGGACGGATTAGGCCATTTAGGGGAAAGAGGGGAATATTAATATACAAAATTGTTAAATGTCAAATAAAATCCCTTAATAATGTGTGTATTTAGGATGAGTATGCAGGCACTTTGAAAACACTTCTAGCACCAGCTCAAACATTTAAGAAATCCATTTTGCAAGTTCAAACAAATAATCCTCCACCAATTACACCGTACCTATGTGAGTCTGCTGGGTAATTCTGCACCATCTCAGCTGGGAGTAAAGGCTCTTTCCCTTTTTGCTGTCAGTAATATCAGCATACCTGATTCTTTTTTTTTTTTTTTAAAGATTTTATTTATTTATTTCACAGAGGGAGAGAGATCACAAGGAGGCAGAGAGGCAGGCAGAGAGAGGGGGGGGGGAAGCAGGCTCCTCGCTGAGCAGGAAGCCCGATGCGGGCCTCGATCCCAGGACCCTGAGATCATGACCTGAGCCGAAAGCAGAGGCTTTAACCCACTGAGCCACCCAGGCGCCCAGCATACCTGATTCTTTATCCAACTGGCTGAATGCTTAAATCCCACAGATAAACATGCGGCTTGCGACCAAGAGTTGGTTTTCATATTTCCCGCAAATTAATTACCCAGGCGGTTGATTTGACTTGCTCTAAAGGCCGATGTGTGTTAGAAGATCTCACCTTGAAGATCCTACCTTTTGGTTTCATAAATGCTTGCAAATAACGGCCTGGGATTTAGAATAATTTTGGAGCTATTGAAAAGGGTCACGAAGAAGCTAAAAGTAGTAATGAGGATGTGATAATTTTTTCCGTGTTATCTCGTCTCATGTCCTATTATATTATAATATTATCTGTTCTCACTAGGGCAGACTGAAAACATGACCATTCTTTCATTTACTGATTCAGAAAGAATGTCCTTCCATCATTAATTTGGCGACAGGCATGTATACAATCATCTGTGATTCAGGAAGGATCCTGGTAAGTCCTCCAATAGAGGCGATAAGGAAAGACTATGGAACACAGAAGGAAAGATACCATGTCTTCTCAGGATAGTCGGGTAGGTCATTATGGCAAGCATCTTGGAGGTGTTACCTTTTGAAAAGTCTGTGTTAGAGGTATATGGGCTAAAAATAGCTCAATTCCAACCCAATAGTAGACGTTGGTTAACTGTTGGCTAATCTCATTGAAAAAGTAACAGGACTACACTAGAAACCCTTTAGAGGAAGAAGAGAAGGCTCACTCACAGTTCCATACCACCAACGTGAGCTTTATTGGCATTTTGGGACATTTCTTGCCTGACTCTCCCTTGGGTACAGCTTCTCCATAGCTGTTGTTGGCCTATTATGTTATCACGGTAAGCATACATTCTTGCATTCCTTCTTAAAAACAAATCCGTTGGAAGCATTTTCCCATGTTGTCACAAGAATGGGCAGACTTAAACCCAGTGGAGGTGGGAGAACGCTTATTCTCAGGGAAGGAGAGAGTGAAGGTGAAGTCCCCATAGTCAGAAACAGCACATGGGGAGTGATTCCACAGTGGCTGTGCCTTGGATTTATGGAAGGCCTGGAATGCTCTGCAAAGGAGCTAGGGTTTTGTCATGGAGGTGATGGAGAGCCATTGGAGGTTCTGGGCAAGATGGTGGCATGAGTAGAGTTTGATCCTCTCTAGACCTGACTTTGGAAATTCTGGGATTCCCAAGGGCACTTGGGAATTTCAGGGGTCTCTTATGGAGATGAGTAAGCAATTCAGCAATTGATAAAAAGAACAAACTCATTAACTAGCATCTGAATGAAGATGCTAATGGATTCTGTAAGTACAGCTTGGTATGAGTTACCATAGGACAGGCTTGTTCATTATAAGCCTTCATTTGAGAAGCTTTACACTTGATTCACATTGGTTCTCAACCATCTCTCAGAACTATCCCCTGCTTCTCCTTGCCAAGCTTGATCTTCCAGTTCATGGATGGCAAATAAGCTTCAACCTAGCCGACATCTCCAGGGGCTGGCTGCTAATTTCCTAGGAACTGTTTTGAGAAGGACTCTGAGGGCATGCCTGGACTTAGCAGGAGAGAGGCCATTGGTGTAGGAATAAGAAGCATCAGCACGTATGTCCTATACTTGCCATCCTTATTCTCCCTCAAATGTTCACTTCCTATGTCTTATATTTAATTTTAGTATGGCCCACATTGATATAGCAGAGCCAAACCAACTGGGATTTAAAGAAAGAAGCAGAGAGAAGAAAACACCTACTAGCCAATATCTCCATAAAGTACTTGATCCAGCGACTTAGGTCCATCCATACAGCCATGCATCCATCCACTTCATTGAATCGTTCATCCATTTAATGAATCTTTATTTGGCATTTATAGTGGGCCAAGCAGCGTTCTAGGGAAACAGACATTCTTGTCTCCAGAATTCAGAATTCAGTAAGGCAGAAACTGAAGAGATGGGTAAGTGTAGTACACTTTTCCGAGCAAGGCCAGAGGTCTGAATGCCTTGCCACGGCGCAGAAGCAGAACTCATTGCCCCCCCCCCCCCCCGACCTTGGGGGGCGGGGAGGAAAGTTGGTGGAGATAGAAGTGGGGTTGTGGTGAACTCACTCAGCTCAGACCTCTATGAGGATGAGAGTCAGGCGTTTTGTTCATCATTGCATCCCCAGCACCTGTCATAGTACCTGGAACATAGTAGGTGTTCTGTAGATTTTTTGTTGAATGAATGGGGCTGTCCAGGGAGTAGAAGTTACTCCCAAACGTCCTCTAGTGCATCCACCTGCCTCTGGGCCGAGCCACACCTAAATGATCCCAAGTGCTATTTCGGGTGTGGTTATTCTTAGCGGGCCTCTTTGACAGCTGGAAAGAGTCAGAGAAGCAGCTTCTCCTCCGAGGCTTTTGTGCTACTGGGGCCACATTCAGGAGGAGCTCTGTTGGGTGGAAACAGGAACTGGGAGGAGAGAGAGAGGCCAGTGGGTCCCATGCCTAGAGCTTGGCTGGAGGGAAATCCAGGTGGGCAGTCTCCTCTTCCTGGGTGATCAGGAGGTGAAACCAAGGAGCTCATCTTCAGGAGAGGCCTGGAGACTTGGTAATTGAGGCTCTTGAGGGACTGGGACATTGCTGGGCCCTAGCCTGGGGACCTGCCAAGGAGGAAAAGGAATTTTCAAGGGCCTCACCCACTGGGGCAGAGGTGTCTTGAAACATGCAGTTTCAGTCCCCATGTTCCCTGCCCCCACCTCTGCCAAGCGCTCTGGGGAGAGCAGAGTTTGAGGCTGTGGCTCCATAAGGAGATCTTTTCTTCCAGGACCTGTTTTTTCCAGGGTATTTCTCAGTGGCCGGGGAGTGTCGGGGCCTAACACAGTCAGGCTGTACCAGGAGCCAGAGCCCAGAGTATTCTAATCTCATGGGGAGATAGGAAGAAATGATTAGTGCGCACTGAATAGCCCTGCTGTGAGCATTCTGAGCTGGACTGGTCCTGGGGAAAATCAAGGGCAAATTCTAATCTCATTTTCAGGTAGGGGAAGGGTAGAGAAGTGACTTTCTGGGGCAGTCTCTTGAAAAACAGGCATAAACAGGGAACAATGGTACCATTCCTTTCTGACCTACTCAACCTGGTGCTTGATACGAAATGAGTGGTGTGTGTGTGTGTGTGTGTGTGTGTGTGTGTGTGTGTGTGAGAGAGAGAGAGAGAGAGAGAGAGAGAGAGAGAGAGAGAGAGAAAGAGAGTGTGAGAGAGACTAAGTATAACCTTGTGAACCCTCTTAGGAGGCTAAAGCTTGCTCCCAAATCCCCCCTGCATAGGGATGGATTTGACCCTTTTTTTCTTCTAAAAACCTGTGTTTTCTAAGTGTAATACAAATCGTGGTTGAGTGGAGCCACCCCTGACCTCCGGAGCCCCTTGATGACCACCTGATCCCCACCCCCAACTCTCCTCTGCCCCACCTCTTGCCACCCAAAGCTCTTTCACTAAAAAATAAAAGTTATTGAGCAGGACTGGGGAGACCCTGGGGGAGGAGGAGACAAAGGGGTAATCTCTCACTGAAGGCCCACAGCCTGGGAGGGTGGGAGCGAAGAGACAGTGGGCACTCGATCTGGCAAACATCTACTGAACAAGGACTGTGTACCTACAACGGGGACACAACCTGTGGGCACCACAGGTAAGAGGGAAATGCTGTCTCCACCCACAAAGAATTTCTGAGACTCTTCATCTCGTGACTATCTGTGGAAGGTCGTTAGAGACGAAGTCAGATGCACCTGCTTTGATGATGTTGTCAGCTGATACTACCTACTTTCTTTATATGAGCCTGACATCGTGGACACAGTAAGAACTGCCAAGTAAGAACTGGCATTTCTTAAGAGCTAAAAGCCTCTTGGACAGATCCTCCGATGTCTGGACTACTCATGGCAGAAGCTTAGACTTGTTGCATCTGTCCTATCTTTGCTCTTGAAATGGCACTGGACCTGTGCCGGCTTTGCCACTCACTGTGTCTGTGACCGTGGGAAAAGGACTTTCCGTCTTTGGGTTCAGGTCCCCTCTTGGTATTCAGTTGAACCATATGAAATTGTGGTTTTTTTTAGGCCCTTGAAAGGAAGGGGCTGACCTGCTTTCAAAAGTCCCTTTGATCTCTCACATTTGAGACTCCCTAAATAATGCCCATGTCCTTTGCCCTCTGTCCTCCACACAGTGGGTTTTCCACAACTTGTCACTTGCCTATCACTGTGCTGTGGCCTGGCCCCGGTTAGAGGCACTTACTGTCATGACTGGTTGCAGGCAAGTTCTACTCTGGGATTAGGGGGCATATTCTGTTTTCTGGACTTAAAATTTTTTTATTTTGTTTTATTTTATTTATTTGTCAGAGACACAGAGAGAGAGAGAGAGAGAATGCACAAGCAGGGGGAGCAGCAGGCAGAAGGAGAAGCAGGCTCCCTGCTCAGAGCCCTACGTGGGGCTTGATCCCAGGACCCTGGGATTATGACCTGAGCCAAAGGCAGATGCTTAACTGACTGAGCCACCCAGGCATCCCTGGACTTACAATGTTCTTATTAAAAAATAAAACAATGGGGCACCTGGGTGGCTCAGTGGGTTAAAGCCGCTGCCTTCGGCTCAGGTCATGATCCCAGGGTCCTGGGATCGAGGCCCGCATCGGGCTCTCTGCTTGGCGGGGAGCCTGCTTCCTCCTCTCTCCTCTCTCTCTGCCTGCCTCTCTGCCTACTTGTAATCTCTCTCTCTGTGTCAAATGAATAAATAAAAAATAAAATCTTTAAAAAAAAAATAAAATAAAACAATGAAATGCTCTTGCTACATGTCCTCTGTGCTGGAGGACTTCGTTCTCTTCAGTGCTAGCTCCCTGTTCCCTGTTTTAGGACTTCCTTGGGCTCTCTCAGCCAGAAATAATTTCTCCTTTCTTCATTCTCCATGAGCCCTTTTCATATTTTTGTAACATTTTTTCATATTTTAATTGTCCATTGTGCAGTATTTGGTGGTAGAAAAAATGTAAAGTGGGAAATAATCTTCATGTGCAATCTACCATCATCCGCTGTTAACACTTGATACATTTCCTTCTAGTCTCTTTTTTATTCATACATTAAATGTATTTTTTATTTTTCTTTTCATTATTTACTTATTTGAGAAAGAGCGAGAGAGAGCATGTGAGTGCACATGAGTGGGGAGAGGGGCAGAAGGAGAGAGAAAATCTTAAGCAAACTCCCCACTGAGTGTGGAGCTCAACATGGGGCTTGATCCCAGACCACTTAATTGGCTGAGCCACCGAGGAGCCCCAAATTTACTTTTTTTCTAAACTTCCATAGTTCTTTATAGTAGATTGTATTTTTAAAATAGATTTTATTTTTTACAGCAATTTTGGGTTCACAGCAAAATTGAAAAGAAGATACAGAGCTTTCCCATGGGTCGCCTGGCCCTCCAACATCCACCATTATCAACATCCTGCCCCAGAGTGGGACATTTTTTACAATTGATGAGCCCATGCTGATAGATCATAATCACCCAAAGTCCATAGTTTGCTTTAGGATTCACTCTTAGTGGTGTACATTCTGTGGGCTTGGACAAATGCGTAATGACATTTATTCATCATTATAGTAACATACAGAATTGTTTCGTTGTCCTCAAAATCTTCTGTGCTCTGCCTAGTCATCCCTCCATCCCCTAACCCCTGGCCACCACTGATCTTTATATTGTATTTGCCTTTTCCAGAATGTCATATAGTTGGAATGAGACCATATGTAGCCTTCTCAGATTGGATTTTTTCACTTAGTAATATGCATTGACGATTCCTCCCTATCTTGGGGTGTCTGACTGGCTCAGCCAAAGGAGCATGTGGCTCTTGATCTCTGGGTCATAGGTTTGAGTCTCCACATTGGCTAAAGAGATTACTTAAAAATAAAAATCTTTAAAAAAAAAGAAGATTCCTTCATGTCTTTTCCTAGTAGTAGATTGCATTTTTGGCTCTAATTCCTAATCCTTTCCTGTATCTACATCTTTTGTCATGTGACTTCGCAGTTCCTCCCACTAAAGGAGAGAATGGAGTATATACCCCCCCACACACACTTATTTGGGTTTGACCATGTGACTTGTCTTGGCCAATGGATTTTTATTGTTTGTTTACTCTGTCAATGTATAATAACTTTGTTATATTTATTTACATGAATTATAATGATCTGTTTTTACTAGCTGACTCACAGATTGAGACTACTAGAAGATATGGAGTGGATCTTAATCTCTTTCCCCACAGAACCATCGCGCAAAGAGCAAATGTTCAATAGGATGTCAGATAACTGTATTAGTTATCTATGCAGGTGTAAATTATCCCTAAAGTTAGTGGTCAGTGCAAGACACAATTACTATCTCATGGTTTCGGTGGAGCCGGGATCTGGGTGTGGCTTAGCTGCGTCCTCTGGCCCAGGGTCTCTGGCGCTGGAGGTAGAGCTGGGGCTATTCTCATCTCGAGACTCAACAGGGAAGAGATTTGCTTCCAGTCTCACTCAGGAGGTTGCTGGCACGATGCAGTTCCTCACTGGCTGATCGCTGGAGGCTGCCCTTAGTGCAATTTATAATATGGCAGCTAGTCTCCATAAGAGTAAACAAGCAAGCAGAAGAGAGCAAACAAGACAGAAGCTAGGATCTTTTGTAACCTAATCTTGGAAGGGACATCCCAATTTTACTTGTTGAAGAAAATCACCAAGTCAGCCCACATTCATGGGAAGGGAATTTACCTGGGTATGAGTACCAGGAGGTGGGGACCATTGGGAGCTATCTTAGCAGCTGCCACCACACACAGAGGACAGAGTTTGTCTGTGTAACTTTGTGGAGACTTGTTTAGTTCTTTGATAATGATAAAAAGAAATGGGAACATTGCCCATTTTGGATAATTCACATGCTAGATAACTGGATTATGAGAAGTTGACACACGCAGTCCAGTGAATCCTATAATACAATGAATTAGATCAGTGTCCTTCAATGGGAGTCTGTGTATATATAATTTTGTATTTATATGCATTTGGGGTGTGGGGTAAAAATATTAGTCTTCATCAAATTCTCTTCAGGTTTCCTGACCTCCAAAAGGCACAACTCTGGAGAGTTAAAATAAAGGGTGGAGTAGAGCAGGGTGGGGGAAATGTTAAGACTCTAATTGCAAATGCAAGATCAGGCTACAGAAAGCTAAGCTGACAGCTCATTGGAACATTGCCCTTGTGTGGTTTGGTTTCATGTCAGAGGGACTTCATGCCCTGCCTGACCCAGCCTGGTCAGTTCATCTCTGAGAGACAAGAGGTCTTGTTGGAATATTCCAGAAAAGAAAGATGCGATGCATTAAGTTGCCTGAATGAATGTTGTTAGAAAAGATGTAGAGTGTGTCTGCGGCTGTGGGGCAGAACAGGGGATGGAACCGAGAGCTTAAGATGAAGGGTAAGCAGAGAAAATTGCAGGGTGTCCTCTGGGCAAATCCTCAGCCTCTTTAGCATGCTAGTACTGTGGAGGGAGCTTTGGGTTGACTGAGGTTGACTGAGATTTGGATCGTTGCTGAGCCCCTTTCCAGCTAGAGGAGAGGTGACCTTGCACAAAATCTCATTCACAGGGCTGATGAGCTACATTTTGCTTGTTCAAACTTTCACTTTGTTCAAAGAAGATTCACGGTAGCATTAGGAAAATACAAAAAATATAAACACAAAAGCATCTACCATCAGGCCTAGCGTTTCTCTCCCCTTCCCAACCATCTACTCACTGGTCCATCCATTAACCCTCCTATCCCTCAAGCTGTTTGCCACCTTTCATCCATCCAGCATCCACTCTCCATCAATTCATCCATCCACCCATCCATTCACCCACTCAGTTACATGTCTGTCCACCTACACGTGTGTTTATGCATCCAACCATTCATCTACCTCCATCTATCCACCTATCTATTTACCCACCCAGCTGTATGTATATCCACTTACACATGGATCCAGCTATTCATCCACCCACCCATCACCCATCCATCCATCCATCCATCCATCCATCCATCCATCCATCCATCCATCTGTAACAGCTATTGAGCCCCTATAGTACACCAGGAACTGTACCAGCTGCCTTCGTTGCCTTAGCCTCTAGGGGAACAAGACAGCTATGGTCTCTGTTCTCATAAAGCTTATAATAACTTAAAAGCAATTCAGTGTTTTTCCTTTCTTCCTTCCTTCTTTCCTTCCTTGCCCTCACCATCTGCCCTTCATCCTATTTTTCTTTCTCTTCTTCTTCAGATCCTGTTTAGGGGGAAAACTGACTCCACCATGAGCTTAGGGGAAAAAAAAAACAAAGTTGTGGTGGACCCATTTTCCTAGAGAGAGACCTTTGACCTTGATAGAGAGTGCAGTGTTCAATTGCCCCAGTGAGCATCACATGATGAAAATTAAGAACTTGTTTGAACCACTGTGAGAGGCTGGGAGGGGTCCCTAAGATCCAGCACCAAGTCTCTCTATGGGATTGGCTCTGGGATTGGCCTGACCCATAGGTGGCCCCCTCTCCATCTATTCTTGGATGCCTGGATGATTACCAAGGGAAGTGTCTTTCTTGAGCTTAAGGCTCTGATCCCTGTGAAAATGAAAATCTCTCTGTGGGAGGGTCACAGTTTAAACAGGTACTAATTATTTACACTTGGTCGTGAATGAGTGTCACTTATTTTTTCAGTGGAATTGAATCAACGGGTATTCATGAGACCAGATTGGGGGTGGGAATGGCCTGTGGCAATGGCATATGTTTCCTGAATGGAGAATGAGGAGACACTGGTGATAGTTCTGCTGGGCCATGTGTGGACTCCCGAGCCTTGTACAGGCAGCTCCCACTCTGCACTTCTCGAACTCGATGAGCTGAAGTGGGTACAGAAAGGAGACACTGAGGGCTGGCTCTGTGGGCACATGACCTGCGTGGCTGCACAGGGCCTCGTGTTTGGTTTAATGCTCTCCTGTTGTCATCTTACAAAGAATGGTTTTTGGCCCCAGGATCCCACATTCTCATTTTGTCCTGTGCTGACAAATTATGTCAAATTTGACATAATTATGACAAATTATGATCTCGGTGGGGAAGTAGGACTCAGGAAAAGGGACCCAAAGACAAGCAATGCTCGCTATAGAAGCCTCAGCTGCTGTTGCTCCCCATCCTTCACGATCCAGCTCAGGACTGGCCTCCTTGAGAAATCCATTTCTGAATAAGCCCACCTGCCAGGATCACTCAACTCCTCCCAGGCACGTCTGCAGACAGCAGGCTCTGCTTGGCAGATCTTTTTGCTTATTGGCGGTACTCAGGGAAGTTGGGTGGTTTCAAGTGCGGGTACCCATTTCCTTGCTAGCACCTCTAGAGGTGCCTGTCCCTTTCGACTCTGTCCCACTGCGTGGTGGGAACAAATGGCTTCGGAATTACATGGGCCTGGGTTTGAGTTTTCCACCTCTCTACAAGCTGAGTGAGGAAAGGAAGATGGCAGCCTCCGAGAGCTTCAGGGTGCTTGCCTCCCTCCCACTTCCCTGGATGGCTGTGAGGGCAGAGTGAGTGGCCGATGGAAGGTACTGGCAAATAGTAGGCATCAAATAAATGAAAGGGTCTTCTTGACTCAGAGCTTCATATCTCCACCTATGAAGTGGAGAAATCACCCTTGGTGGTCAGGCACAAGGCATTTAGATATATTATCAGCTAAAAATACCCGGACCCCCAGCAGCACCTCCCCTCCTGGCAGCCCGAGAGCCTCGCCCAGCAGGAGTCCTGTAGTCAGGCGGCTTCTCTGGGGCGATGGTGCCTCTTGAGTTTCTAGCCGCTGAGCCCTTTGAGGTTTGAGTTACATTTTCACTTGGCAAAGTTGGTTCTCAGATGTAAAGTGAAAATCTGTCAGAGAGAGAAGGAGGGGAGAGAAAGAGGGCAGGGTTTGGGGAGAAAGAGAGAGAGAGACAGAAAGAAGGAAGAGGCAGGGAGTTCAAAAAAAAAAAAAAAAAGAGAGAGACTCCCATGGATTCTCGGACTTGGAATGGCTCTGTGGAGACCATGGGGGATGCCTTCAAATCAGAAACACATGCATGAGGCTTCCCACCCCGCACATGCACCTCTGGAATGAGGGTGCGGAGTCCTTAATAGGCTGTCTTAGGACTGGCCGGGCTTGAGATGGGGAGGATGACATGGAGACAGAGCCTGCACCTGTGTCCTCTCATCCTGTCGTGGGTCAAAGGGGAGAAGATGGGAGCAGTGGCTGGATCTATGTCTCTACTCTTGGGTTCTGGAAGGTCTTGAGACCTCCTGGATCGGGAGCTTTAGAGGGGTGCTGAATATCTGGAAGCACCAGACAGTGGAAAGAGCATGAGTTTTAAAGTCACACAGAGGATAATCTAATAGCGGCGGCCAGCAAGGAGACAAGGACACTGTGCCATGCCTTTCTTTGATGTGCAGAAAAGGCTAGGCCTTAACTTAGATCGTTGGATGACAACCCAAAGTCCTGAGCAACCTCACAAGATTCCAGGTTGATGCCATGCTTTTGAAAAAGAATGGATAGAATGTGCGCATGGAATCGGTGGTACCCGTGCAGAGAAAGAGTGCAAGATAGAATTTGATGATTTTGTAGAATGTCTGCTTCGGCAGAAAATGGTGAAACGTCTGAGTGACATCAGGAGGCAGCGGGATAAACTAATAAAGGAAGGGAAGTACACACCTCCACCTCATCACTTGGGCAAGGAGGACCCTAGGCCCTGAGCAGAGCTGCTGCTGATGGCTGGAGGCTGATTTTCATGTTCTCTCTTCTCCACTGGAAAGTTCATTTACTGAAAATCTCTTTGTGAAAGTGTCTAAAAATAAAGGATTGCTCTATCCTAAAAAAAATAAAGTCACGCAGACTTGGTTGGCAACCGGACTATGTTCCTCACTAGCTGTGTGACTTTGGTAAGTTACTTAAGCTCTCTGTGCTGGAATTTCCTTATCCCAAATATGAGGACCATCCGTGATCATTATCCCAACAGGCTTTTGTGAGGATGTAACCGAATTTTGCATTTTATTTATCTGATGACTCACTCATTGGGTCCCCTATACTTCTTTTCTTTCCAGAAAGGATAAAGACTGTTTGCTCCCTCAAAGCAATACAGTACATTAAAGAAATCATGGCGAAAAGAAGAGCGGAGCAGAATTATGAAGGTAGGGCAGTGTTAGTACACAAACGTGCACAGCGTGGAGTCTTACACCGTTATTCAAATTGGCTGGTAAATTTGTCTCTGAGCTTCTGTTGGCCGAAGTAAAACAGAAAACATCATTTATAAAACTCATTTATAAAACTTATAAAACTTGAAATTTGTGTATTTCAAAGAAATGGTTTCTCGGGAGAGCAGCTTTCCTTGGGGTCATCTTTCCCAGGGGTCTTCTTAAAGGGGGCGGTCGCCAAGTGGGAATAAATGGACAGCAGCTCTTTGTTGCCTCAGACTGTGCTTGGGAGGCATACGGGAGGCTGTAATGCACCTGTCTCGGGCCCCGGCGCGTAGTGGGTGCTCTCTCCGATGGGCTTTACGCAGTGTTTCCGGAGATTGCTCATTTTAGGGGAAGGGCTGGTGATCTCATGTCGCCTTTGTCCCGCTTCCTGTGACCTGTGGCTTGATTGCACCTCCGGCAAACCCAGCCTGCTCCTCTCTCCCTGACTGTCTGAAGGCTTCATGGGGCACCTCTGAGGACCTCTGCGATGGGGATGATGTGGGCTCCTCGGGCTGCTCTCAGGAAGCTCGAATCCTCCTCCTGGAACTCCCCGTGGTTGCTCAGGGACATGCATCTCTCTGGGTTCTGTCCTGGGGGGGAAACATGTGGGCATTGAACTCAAGCACACCTCCCTCCTGCCTTCCTTTCTTTGTCTTTCCTTCCTGGGCGAATGAAAGGCAGAGTGAATGAAAGTTTCCCTTCTGATGGGAAAACTCCCCCGGGCCCTGTAACGAGCTAGAATAATTGATTTGTCGATAAAAACCAAGGCGGTGGAATGGAGGCTTGGTGTCAAAACAGTCCGGATCACTTTGGTACAAATTCATGGTCGCCGGAGGGAAGCCGTTAGGCGAGAGCCCAGTGAAAAGGGGGCAGATTTGGGGGGAAACATGAAAGATGTGATTGTGTTCGAGCTCCCCAGCATGGCACTACCCTGGTGGGTTCTGATTTCAGTGCTCCAGACTGAGGTCCTGGTTAATATTTGCTTTCTCTCCTTTCTCATGAGGGTAGAAATAACTTGGCAATTGCCCCATCGCAGCTACTGTTTGAACATGGATATTCATTTAATCTGGAGTTCTGTTACTCTTTAAATATTTAGGGGTTTGGCGGAGGCTTTTGTGTTTTTAGGATGCGATAGACAGTGAAAAATGGTATTGGAATGTTTCTACTGGGTTCAGAAAAGAGATGGATTCTCAGCACCGCCCCCCCACCATTGCAGTGCCTCCCCCACCCGCCCAACCCCCAGGCCAGCACTTGCTTTCTTCCCTTCTCTTCTGCCTGTAGCTTCTGTTGAGAACCAAGTTCTTTTCACATGTATGGACAGAGGCCATGGGGTGGAGAAGAATTAGAATTAAGGTGGAGAATTGGAATTAGGCAGAGCCACACGGTGACGGTCACATCTTGGCTCCTTCCGCATGAGCCAGGCAAATCTGGGCAAGTGTTGAAGAGTTCCCTCTCCTCATCTGTGAAATGGGGCTGTGGACATCTCTTCTAGAAAGCTGATATAAAGGCCAAATGAGATATGATGTGTCTATATGTAAGGCAACCATCATAATACTCTTATTGTTCTATGACAAATGCTTTTGATCTAAAACAATAGGCTTCCAAAGGATTCCCAAAGTATTCTGAACAGGAATAAATATATATAAAACTTTTCTTATTGAAGTATAGTTGCCACATAATGTTACATTATATATGCTATATTTCTTATAGGATGAGGCTAGTTAATGCTTGGGTGACCTGGGTCCTTTGATGGGGATGAGTTTGCTGCAAATCTTTTGCTCTCTAGGGAAAAGTCACAGGCAAGAGGGATGGCTGATCCATTCTTTGGGCCCAGTGCCACTATTTAATGCTCTGGTTTCATCCCTCCAGCAACTCTAGGAGGTAGGGAGCATATTTTCGTTTGCAAGAGGAGGAAACAAACTCAGACATTCTGAGCCACGTGTCTTGGGTCACAGAGTGATTCAGCGAGCCTGGCTCCAGTCATTGGGCCCCCACATTTCAGCTTCTTTTAAGTTGACTAAGATGCCACTCACAGCTTCTGATGGTGACCAGAAAATGCTGGGGGGCCCCATTCGGAGCCTTGGGCCTTCGGATTCTCATCGTTTTGTGGTTGGCTTTTTCTCCAGATGGTTATTAAGCATCTACTCCATGCCAAACACTATGGGAAATAAGGAACCAGGCAGCGCCCCCATCCTCAAGAAGCTGACAGTTTGGGATGCCTGGGTGGCTCAGTTGGTTAGGCAGCTGCCTTCGCCTCGGGTCATGATTCCAGGGTCTTGGGATCAAGTCCTGCATCTGGCTCCTTGCTCGGCGGGAAGCCTGCTTCTCCCTCTGCCTCTGCCTGCCGCTCTGCCTCCTTGTGCTCTCTCTCTCTCTCTCTCTCNCAAAAAAAAAAAAAAAAAAAAAGAAGCCAAGAGTTTACTTAGGAAACATACAGAGCAACAAATTTTCAAAAAGGACAAAGAGGAAAGGTTTGAGAAAGAGTGCTGCGTGCTTCTCTTTTGTCCCCTGTGCTGCCAAGCACCTGCTTTTCAATAAGTGGGCAACAAATGGCTTCTGAACGAGTACAGTCTCTCTTTTCCATAGGTATTTCCCAAATGCCAGAGATCCCACTGTTGGTTCCCTGGAATTTAAGACATGTCTTGAGTGCATGATCGGCCCTTGGACTGACAGTCCAGGAGCCACACTCTGTCATAAAAGCCTTAGCAGTGTGAGCCGGAGCGGGTGGATTCAGCCAAGGTCACAGTAAAAACCACCATGGCTGGTAGCTGTTGAGGCCCAGAAAGTGTCTGCATGTTCATTTAATGTTCATGACTCCTGATGAGGTAGGGGCTCTCGCTGTGCCAGCCTACAGAGGAGGAAACCAAGGCACAACGCAGTTGCCAGTGGCCACCTCCAGGCACACAAGTGGGAGGGGAAGGCCACCCTCAGGCCAGGCCCCAGGGAGGACCTGATGCTCTGTGGGCACCTGCATGTGGGGCCAGCAGGTGCCTGGGTTGGAGGGGGGTCCTGACCAGCTTCAGGAAGAAGGGCGAGAGCAGGAAATTGTCCAGTGTTCCTAGGGTTGGACCAGGCATACCCCCACCTCCACCAGCCCCACGCCTGCCTGACCTTCCCCAATGTCCATTCAAGCCCATTAAAGGTCTCTGAGTGTGGCCAGCCACTGAGACAGGGTGGGCTCTGAGGACTCCTCCCCAGCTCAACACACACTTCTTGGGGTCCAGAGCATCCTGTGGATTTCTGGCAAGTGAATGGCCTCGGAGTGCTACGACTATTTATATTGTTGAGAAGAGCTGTCTTCATCTCTTCCGGCAATTCTTTTACCCAGCCATCCCTCCTCCTCCTCTTCTGATACCTCTTTTTTTTACTTCCTCCTACTTCCTATTCTTCCTTCTATTTCCTATTCTTCTCTTCCTCCTTCACACCCTATTTCTCCCTCTCTGTTTTTTTTTTTTTAAGATTTATTTATTTATTCCAGAGAGAGAGAGTTCGTTCACTCATGGGGTGGGGCAGAGGGAGAGGGAGAGAGAGAATTCCACGCAGACTCCCCACTCAGCCTGGAGCCTGATGCAGGGCTCAGTCTCAGGACCCTGCGATCTTCACCTGTGCTGAAATCACGAGTCGGATGCTTAACCGACTGACCCACCCACGCACCCCATATTCCTTCCCCTCTTACGCAGTCTCTGTTTCTTTTTCCTTCTCATGGATTTCAAAGTTGTCTTCTATACCCATACAAATATAAACACATATATGTAGGTATGTGTATATGATGTAAGATTAATTAACTATGTATCATATGTGTGTATATATATTTACATACATACAAATATATACGGATGTTCACATACATATTCACCCACACACACATCCACACATGAAACCCGTGTCATCACACTTCTAAATATGTCCTTCTGCTAAGAATGTAGGAGGTCCAGAAGGTCTGGGATCAAAGTCTGGCCATGGCCCCACTGCAAAGTTCAAGGGTTGGCAGTAGAGTGCATTGGAAAATTACAACTCCACAAAAGCACGACTTTTTAGTGTTAGAGATCACCTGGGCTAGGATCTTTTTTCTGCTACTAAGTGGCTGTGTGACCCTGGCAAAATTATCTTATGTCTCTGCTTCTTCTTCATGTGGAAAACAAAAGCTACAATACTACGCAGGAAGGTGGTGCTGCTCAGATAAGAGAAGAGTATTAGGAGAAATACAAATGTGAGCCTTTATTTTACTTAGGGTTTTTATTCACCCCCGCTCTCTTATTTGAAACAACTGCAGAACAATTATGTGTATGTGAGGGGGGGCAGGGAGAGAAGAGAGGAGAGGGGGGAGTGTTCTCCTTATGAAAAGGAGGGTGGTTTTTACATAATTCCAGTTGGATTGCTCACCCTCACTGTCTAAGGGAATATTTCTTAATTTTCTTTTAACTCATGCCCAACTGAACATTTGTCTAACTTTTAGTAATTTGTATAATTAAAACAAAACCAATTTCTCTTTTTTTCTAAGTATAATTTTATTTTGCAATATCCAGTATGTTTCCTCAAACTCACCCCCACCCCCAAATGTGGATCTGTCCCGGCCTTGGGAGATAGAGAATTTATCCCAAATTGTTGTATGACCTTGGCTTGTTTACCCACCCTTTTCTGAGTCTCAGTTTCCCCTTGGTGTGATGGACAGGGATGCCTCCTTGGAACCTATGGGGCTTGTGGTGAGGAGATGAGGTCCCCAGAGATAAGCTTCCCTCATCCTGAAGGGGTTTCTGGCCACGGGGCTCTGCTCAGACCCACAGTGTAAGGCAGGGTCCCCTTGGTGAGAACAGTTTCTCTCTGGGGACTGTCTCCTGGAGATTTAGTGTGATATTTTTTCTCACCCTCAGGAATCTGGCCAAACTCCAGGGCTGCCTATCATGAGCAGTCTTGTTTGCTTGAGTTTGCAGAGTCGTGAAGGTAAAGGACTGGCTTTGACTATTCAATCAGTCCGGTGGGGGTGGGGAGCTGCCTTGGGCCAGAGGTGTGACTTTTCCCTCTCTTTTAGGAATTAGGCCATTCACCTCTGGGATTCAGTGGAAGTGTGTGTGAGTGGGGTGGGTTGTGGGGAGGGAGTGTAATATTTGGGGAGGGGAGGCTGTTTAGTGCTAGTTGCTATCTTGGTAGATGTCCTCTTACTCAATATTCAGTTATACTGTATGGACACATGATCATCCCCATGTTACAGACGGAGCCACTGAGGCTCAGAGAGGGAATATAATTGTTCTCAGTCTTGTGCCTAGCAAGACCTGCACCTAGATCTATGGTCTCCAAAGCACAGGTGGGAATATGGGAGGGAGGGAGAAATATTTCTAGGCAAATTTCTGAGAGTCTAAACTTTCTCTTTGCTGTTCTCCCATTTCCTTGAGCAGAATAAATTTGGCAAAGGGGATGACAACAGTGGCCTGACTCCTGATTGTGCGCATCTAGTGTCTTGGGATTTGGGGGTTTGCTGTTCAGGGAGCCAGCCATAGGGTCCCTTCTGTCTATGGATGACCATTCCTCCTAAGAACCATGGGTTTGAAGAAGGGGATTTGTCTCTGCTGGTCTCCTTTCTTGAATTTCCCAGGCCTTGCTTCCTTCCATGTTCTGGGACATCCTGTTCCATGGTTATGGGGCGAAGTGAGATGATGTGAGGGGAAGGAAATAGAAAAAAGCGTGGGTTTTTGGAATCTGACACATCCAGGCTAAAATCTTGTTCTGCTATGTCCCAACAGTGTGGCTTCAGATAAAACATGGTACACCTTTGAGCCTCAGTTTACTCACCTGTAAAATGGGGATGATAAATCTCCTAGCCACATGATGAACTGAGAGGAGGAAGGGAAGAAGAGCCTGGGGGTGGAATCCGGCACAGTGTAGGAACTCAGGAGATGCCAGAGGTTTTCCGTGTGGGAGAGTAGAGAGTAGATGTGTTCTCTGGAGACCCCGCAGCAAAGCACCATCCCACCCTTCTTTGCCCCCAGCTGTTCAGAGTTCATAGCAAGAGACATACATTTCATAAGCACTAAACGTCACTTGGAGAGAGAAAAAACAAGAAAGGGAGAAAGACAGATCTGCAAACACTTAGTCATCACCAGAGTGATGCTCAGAACCGACCTCATGAGCCGGCTTCTGGGTGAGGGGATTAAGCCTCAGGAACAGATCATGCCCAGAGCCATGGAGAATGTTCCTCCTGTCACCCTGAGCCCCGCACTGGGCCCAAGGGTGGTGGGACCCAGTTTTGCTGAGGGGACGTGAGACCCTGGCTGCAGGGGCAGTAAGAGCCGCCGGGCCAGGACCCCCAGCCCACTGTCTGGAACTGAGGGACGGAGCCCACTGGGCATTCCGGAGCCAAAGAAACAGAAACTCTCCAAGTTCACAACTGTGGAGAAACACTCAGTTTGTTTTTAATCAAACTCCCCACGCTGACACTTGGGCTCCGTTCAAACATTTAAAAAGTTCCACTAGCAAATAAACACTTTGCCAAATATTTGCCCTGATGTGTTTTCAATAGTAAATACCAGCTATAATGCTCATCTCCTTATATCACCCTGACTGGGCCTGGCCCTGGTTGCTGGGAGCTGAGTGGCCTGTCCGAGGATGGGCGGGAACCCCTTCCTGACCTCCCACCACAGAGCCAAGAGCAGAGGACTTGGGCCCTGGTGAAGAAAAGGCCCCCTTCCAGGACTTTTTTTCCAGGGCAGACCTGCTTGAGATTTTTGTGTTGGATTTGTGCTGCTGTGTAGCGTAGTCCCCTGGCTCTGGAAATGTGTTGCTGTATCCCCACACTCCTGGGCCCTGCTCCTACCCTCCCCTGCACTCAGAAGCCAGCCTGCACACTTCTGAGGAGCAGGTCAGGGTCCAGGGCAGAGAAGGTCAGCTTTCACAGGTGTTGGGACCTTAAATTACACAAAACATGGTTACACACAGACACACACACGTGCACACAAAGGCACACTATCGCACACAGCAGCCATGGTATTGGGTAGCATCCCTTGGTTGCAAGCAACAGATTCCTCTGTTGACTTCACTGAAAGAAGTAAGGGGAGCTTATATGAGGAAAGGCTGAAAACCCCGGTTTGGAAAGGACAGTGCTGCCACGGGAAAGAAGGTTCTACCATTTTGAGCCTCTGACATTGTGCTTATGAATCAAGTTTCAGGGAGGAACCTGCTGATTGGTTTTGATAGGGTCCTCTACCTCCCTGCTGATCAGGGGAGGACAAAAGGACTTCATTAATAATCTCCCGAGGCAGAGTGCCTGGGTGGCTTGGTCAGTTCATTGAATGCCTTCTGCTCCAGTCATGATCTCTCAGTCCTGGGATCAAGCCCTGCGTTGGCCCAGTGTAGGGCTCCCTGCTCAGCAGAGAGCCTGCTTCTCCCTCTCCCCTGCCCCTGCTCATGCTTTCTCTCTCCAATAAATAAATCAAATCTTAAAAAAAAAAAAAAACAACAAAACTCCCAAGGCTTGATTACATTGTTTTTTGAGTTTTTTTTTCACATCCCAACACATATAAAAAGTAATACTTGTAGACATAAATCGGGAAGGAGGTATGGATGAGGCTACGGATGTTAGTTCCTGCAGCACACCAGTTCCCCGGTGGGGCTGAGGGACTCAACGTCTCAGCACACCTGTACCCATTCATCGCAATTGTTGGGAAGCTTGACCGTTTCTAAGGGGGGACTTACTTCCTCTGAATATAACCCGGATGTTAACAACAGCAAATGGCATGCAAGCTGAGTACCCACTGCCTTCTCAACAGACACTAAATTTTCCATCATTATCAATAAAACAATCAGAGCTTCTCTCCACCTTAGCTCCTCTCCATCTCATTCTGGCCACAGTATATTGAATTTCCCCACCTAGTTCCTCTCTCAGAGGAACAGTAAACAAATGCATTTATATCTCTTCTCCTACACCATAAATGTCTCCTTCAAAAGACTATGGGCTCTTGTGGGCCCAGGCTATGACTCACTGGTTTTCTCATTGGCACCTAGAACAGTGTCCTACCTACAAGTCAGTCTTCAAAACAGACGTCAAACTTAGCTTGAAGCCTATGCTCCGGTGTACCACTCAGCCCCAGACATGCTCTGCTGTTTACAGGTTTGCTGGGGGAGGGGGGCTTCTTCGCTGGTAAGGGTCTCTGCTGAAGACCTATAAAATGGTGTAGACCTATAAAATGAAGAGAAGGCTAGGGTGGATTCTCCCAAAATAACAATCAGGTCAGAGCATAATATAATCCAACAATGTTCGTGGTATTCTTAGTTTTCCAAGGCTTGGCATCTGGACTGTCTTAAGAAAACTCGACCCAGTCTGTCATATTCTTGGGCTGGAAAGATAAGAATGCTGATGGTTTCTGCCAGCCAACACTAACCCATAAGGAATAAAGGCACAACTGCTCTGAGATGAGCATATATGTTGATAAGAAATGGGTTTGACTTATAAGACATTGTGATGAAGTCTCAGGAAGTCTCACGAAGGGAGAAAACTGACTTCTAGGGAGAGCTTACCTCTGCTAGCTAATTGCACTTGTATTATCTCACTGAATCTTTCCAGCAAAACTTGGAAGTTTACATTACAATTCCCATTTTTCAGATGAAAAGGCAGAGGGGTGATTTAGAAATATAGATGGGTTTGTTTTTAAGTAACTGGCATGAGGCAGAGCTGGGACTTACACTCAAGGTTTTTATCTTTCCTACTCTACCTCTGCACTTCTTTACCTGCTCTTTCTGTAGCTTCAGTGATTTTATTTTCTTGGGGGAGATGGTTTTTGGTGCTCGCTGCTACCAAAATAAATGGACATGTCACCAGACTTCTTACTACACAAGAATACGAAATTCATCTTTGGTTAAGCTGCTATTATATAATGTGTGTGGTTACAATAATTCTATCTAATATAGTGAAAGTACTTAAATAAATGGTACCTAATAAGCTTTCACTCAATAAATGTTAGCGATTATTAGAGTGATGTACAGATGTACATTTTAAGAAACACTCAACTTATACAAATCTATATTTATTAATGAAATAAATTGATGGAAAAATTTTAAAAGGAAATTCCACTGTGTTAATAACCCAGTTAATTCATGCATTTTTATAGAAAAAAGGACACTACAAAAAGGTACAAAGTAAAAAATCAAGATTTTTTGCAGCCATCCCGTCAATACTGCTCTCCGGAGATAACCTGTAGATCAGCCCCAAACTTTTTTCTCTGCATAGGGGTTGGGATTAGGGTGAGGCAAAGAAGTGCCTAGGGTGGAAAATTTAAGGAGGCACTCACTCTCACTTTGTGCAAGAGCAGGGTGGATACCTCCATGAACCTTGGCAGCGGGGAGCACCTCCTTAAATTTTGCTCCTTAGATACCTCACTCATGCCTTTTTTTCTTATATTCAACAATGAATCAAGATCCATTTGTGTTAATTCCTATAAATCTATATTTATAGTCAATTCCTATAAATCTCAAGATTTAACAGTTGTGCAGTGTTCTATACTATGAATAAGTCATAGTTTAGCCACTTCTGTAATGATGAACATTGAAATTTAATTTTGCTGTTACCTGTATCTTTGTCAGTTTGGGCTCCTATAACATAATACCTTAGAGGGGCACCTGGGTGGCTCAGTGGGTTAAAGCCTCTGCCTTCAGCTCAGGTCATGATCTCAGGGTCCTGGGATAGAGCCCCACATCGGGCTCCCTGCTCAGCCAGGAGCCTGCTTCCTCCTCTCTCTCTGCCTGCCTCTCTGCCTACTTATAATCTCTCTCTCTCTCTCTCTCTCTCTCTCTCTGTCAAATGAATAAATAAAATCTTTTAAAACAAACAGACAAAAAACATAATACCTTAGACTGGGTGGCTTCAATAAGACCCATACTTTCTCAAAGCTCTGGAGGTTGAGAAATCTAAGATCAAGGTGCTGGCAAATTCTCTTCTTGGTGCAGGCTCTCTTCCTGGCTGGTAGACGGCCACTCTCTCTCTCCCCGTGTGCTCACAAGGCTTTCCTTGGTGTGTGCTCTTGGAGAGACCAAGAGCTCCGTGTCTCTTCCTTTTCCCAGAAAGGCACCAACCCCATTACGGATGCTCCACGCTCAGGACCTCATCTACCCCTAATTACCTTCCAAAGGTACCTTCCACTTTCACATTGGGGGTTAGGGTTTCAACACATGGATTTTGGTGGCACAGAGTTAGTCCATAACACAACGAATGCTCTGAAATAAATAACTTAGGGCATAATGACTTGCAAGTGTGTCCAGCTGATCGAGTCAAACCCTGGGGAAAAGGGTATTTTACATTTTGAAAGCTAGAACCAAAGCGCCTTCAAAAGTTTTGCAGCAGTTCGTATTCCCACCAGCTGTGCGGAAGGATACAGTAGGACATACTTTCCATTGAATTATCAGTAGGAATTGTTGAAAGAGCCATCTTTCCTGGTACATGTGATTTCCCCCCATGAGATTCATGTGCCACTTCCAGGCAATCATTTCACTGGCCAGATCTGGACAAGTTGACTACGGAAAGTGTACAGCCCTCTGGGTCAGTCCTTTCCCTGCTGTGGAGCTCAGTGGGTCAGTGTTCACTTTGGCTCTCCCTGCTACGGGCTTGGGGGTGGCTCTGGGTTGGCAGTGGGGAGCCAGGGACTCCAAGGCTATCCTACAGGTCAGTATTTCACCTTTTCCCTCTAACCTCTCCAAAAATTGGTGCAAAGTCATGAATCCTATAGGGCATTAGGTGGTGACCATTGTAGGAAGGAACACCTTCTTAGATACAGAGGACCTCATTGAATCTCAAACTTTATGTTTTGGAAGCAAATAACTTGATGTGGTATTACCTTGACAGAGAGGCCAAATGCTGGACCTGGCGACCATTTGCAATTCTTGAAATCTTCTTCCTTCCTCCTCAGCACTTTCCCTACAATTCTGGATGTCAGTCCTGGTCCATCCACCTTTGAAACCAGGAGCTGGCACACTTTGGCCTATAGGTCAAATCTGGCCTGCAGCCTTCTTTTGTAATGAAGTTTTATTGGAACACATCCATGATCATTTGCAGATTGTCTATGACTGCTTTTGCAACTATAGTAGTGGCGACAGATTGTATGGGCCACAAAAGTTGAAATGTTTATCTGCCCTTTTACAGGCAAAGGGTGCCTACTTCTGCCCTAAATGTCTTTTGGGTTTTTTCCTCTTCTTCCCTATTACTTCATCTCGTCTCACCTGGACCACTGCAGTAGCCCTCAAGCTGGTCACAGTTCGAAGTGATCTTTCTTTGATGGAAATATAATGGCTGCAGGCCTTCACGTGCTTCCATTTCTCCTAGGGCCTGCCATGTGTGTGGCTTGCCACCTAAGCTGCTCCAAGTCCACAGGCTGTTTGCAGCCCTCTCTCCACTCTCATTTACTTGTGTCTCCTGCAAATACTCAAATCTCAGTTAGTTCATCTGGAAAATGGAGCAAAGAACACCTTCCTTGGTATTTTAGTCCCTGTGGACTACTGAGTTACCCAAGCTTGTCACTCACTGTCCCACCCCTTTACCCTTTACTCATGTTGGTCCCCTTGCCCAGGCGGTTCCCACTTGCGCCCCTGGGGAGCTGCCACCTCTTCACCTCCACATTTTTGACTCCCTCATTAGCAAAGATATTTACTTCTTCCTCTTTGCTCCCAGTATAGCACTTGGGGCCTGCCTCCAGTGCAGCAGGCACAAGGCGTCATTTGTAATTGTGTATGTCTTTCCTTGCCTTCCCGTTTCCCCATCTGTGAACTCTAGCATGCAGGGGGCCTGTCTCACTCTACTCAGCATCTCCCAGTGCCTGGCCCACACAGGTACTAAAGGAATGTTTGTTGAATGAATAAACACTAGCATTCATTGAGCTCCTGCTCTGTATTGATAGTATCTCTTGCAGTCCTCACAACAGCCTTGTGGCGTAGCCACTATGTAGCCACTATCCCCACTGTGTAGATGTGGCAACCAAGGGAATAGAGAAGTCCCTTGCCCAAGGTCACAGAGCTTGCCAGGATCTAAACCTGGCAGTTAAGGCTCAAGAGCTCAAGTTCCAACTCCTGCACTAGCAGTGAGCACATCAATGAACAAATGAATGAACGCATGAATTCAGTGAGATTCTATGAACTGAAGTCAGGAAAGGCAAGTGCTGTAAGACCTTATGAGACCCCTTAGTAGGGTTTACAAAAGAGAAGCACAAAGATTCCAGGGACCCGGCAGGAATGGAGGCTGTGGAATGGCAACAGCCCACAGAGTTCAGGGAGAGTTTAAAGAAAGGGAAAAAACAAGATGATCCTATGAATTCCTGAAAGTGCTCGAAGAAGTTGTAGGACCTTAGTTAAGTGTACAAAGCTAGCCCTTCTGCATGCTGGGCAAAGGACAAAAAGCACTGATCTTGGGCACCTGGGTGGCTCAGTGGGTTAAAGCCTCTGCCTTCAGCTCAGGTCATGATCTCAGGGTCCTGGGATCGAGGCCCGCATCAGGCTCCCTGCTCAGCAGGGAGCCTGCTTCCTCCTCTCCCTGTCTCTCTGCCTGCCTGTCTGCCTACTTGTAATATCTCTCTCTCTCTCTCTCTCTCTCTCTCTCTCTCTCTGTTAAATAAATAAATAAATAAAATCTTTAAAAAAAAAAAAAAAAAGCACTGATCTTAATATTTATGGTATGCTTTCTGTTTGACACTACGCCATCGAGTTTCACGTATGGTAGCTCACAGAATGAAAACTGCCTCCTTCCTCCCAAAACTTTCTATTTCAATATATTTTTACTGAGCAGTTATTATGAGCGAAGACCTTGGAGTAGATGTCAGGAGAACAAAAATGAATGGAACTCTAGGGTTCCCCAGCCTAGCAGCGGAGACCGATGCATATGTAATTATAGCAATGTGCTCAGTGTTATCAGAGACATAGAGTCCAAAAGACGGGGTAACCTAACTCTATCTGGATTTGTGGAGGAGGATTTCAAAAGAGCAATGACTGAACTGGGTTTTGAAGAATGAGTAGAAGTTGGCCTGGTGGACAAGGCAGGGAGGGCTTCCAGAGAGAAGGACAGTTTTTGCCAGAGCACAGAGGCAAGAATGTCAGGGACCTATCCACAATTTACTGGGGAGGAGTGCCAAGTGGGGGCCAATCAGGGAGGATCTTGTAGGGCATGCTGTGGGACTTGGCCTTCTCCTAGGAGACAATAGAAATAGAGCAAAGGGGTTTTTAAGCAGATTTTTTAAAAAATATTTTATTTATTTATTTGACACAGAGAGAGAGATCACGAGTAGGCAGAGAGGCAGGCAGAGAGAGAGGAGGAAGCAGGCTCTCTGCCGAGCAGAGAGCCCGATGCGGTCCTCGATCCCAGGACCCTGAGATCATGACCTGAGCTGAAGGCTTTAACCCACTGAGCCACCCAGGCACCCAAGCAAATTTTTTTTTTATGAGATAATATTTTTATGACAGCAGTGTGGAGGGAATGGAGTGAGGCATAACATGGGGAAACTAACTAGGACTATTGCTATCATCTGGGTGGGAAATAATGAGGGGCTGAGCTGGGGATGTGAACAGGGGGAGGGGAAATTGAGCCCAAAGACCAAGAAGAGTTGGTCTTGAAATGTTAAAATAGACACTAATTATCTGCATTTTGAACAGCTTGGTTCTTAGGATCCTCATTTGGAGAGGCTGTACACACACAATAAGGGTAGCATGGTCTGTATCTGGGGAGTGTGCACACGTCTACACACACACACACACACACACTATAGACAAATAGTAGAATAAAATTCTCCAAAAAAGGAACAAATGCACATAACAACTGTGCTGCAGGTCACGTGTAGGAGGAGCTGTGTAGGACAGCAGCAGACAGGGAAGGTAAGAGGTGCAGCCGGGGTGGGGGGGGGAGAAGAATGGTGTATTAGCTTTCTGTTGCTGCATAACAAATTGGCCCTGGAGTTAGCTGCATGAAGTACCCTTATTCTCTCGCCAGAGCTGTGGGTCAGGAGTTTGGGAGTGGCATGGCCATGTGGTTTCAGCTCTGGCTCTCCTGTGAGTTTGCAGCCAGGATGAGGTGGAAGCACTGGCTGGGCTGGGGATCCTGACGCGGGCATGGAGCACTCATCTGGCTGGCAAGTTGGTGCTGGCTTTCGGCAGAAGACCTCAGTTCTTTCCCAGGAGGACTTCTCCATAGGGCTACTCGAATGTCTTCATGTCCTGGCGACTGGCTCCTCCAGAGGGAGCCATCTGAGGGAGCCGGGTGGATGCGGCAATGTCTTTGACGGCCTCGCCTTGGCCTCGGCATTTCCACAGTATCTGTTGGTTATGCACGCCTGCCCAGTTCACGTGGCAAGGGATGGGTGCCTGGGATGGTAGGGAGCCGCCTTGGAGGCACAAATAGGCCTGGGGCTGACTGGGGCAAAGTTGGTGTGTCGAGAAGGAAAGGGAGTAAGGCTTGGGGACAGAAGCGGGCTAACGAGTTGTCACGCAGCCTGCATTCTGAGATGAGCCTTGGTTCCTCACCTGTGACATGCGGCTCATGATCCAGTCCCGTGGGGATGGCAGTGAAGGCCATCTGAAAGGAGGTTTGGAAGATGCTCTGGGAACTCATAAAGCACTGTAGTCTGCTGCTGTGCGAAGTGACGGCATACACAGAAGCCATCATTGTGAAGTTCTGTGTTGCATCTGGATGGGAATCTAGGAGGCCTGTGTGAGAGACACTGACCCTTAATTTCTGGGGCTTACAGAAGTCTAATAAACAGCCTGTAGTGATCTTTGGCTTTTTCTTCTACATGCCAGGAGTGGCACAATGATAATTTCATTTCATTCTCTCAGCGATGTTGGGAAATGGGATTCGCAAACTGCACTGTTCAGAAAGAGAGGAAACTGAGGCTCATTGGGGTCCCATTGCTTGCCTGGAAAATGGGGCATCTGGGGATATAAGCCCAGGTCTGCCTGACCCACACGGATGGCAATGAGGCAAGTGAGAGACAGGCTTAGCAGGACCTGAGCCATGGTCCTCCTGTCCATAGCTGGGACCTGGGATGTCCTCAGCATTTGCAGCTTGGTGGCAAGGGGAGGGTGAATGGGGAGCAACAGGGCCTCTCCTACCCTGCACGCCCCGCAGCCCTCAGCCCTGAACTGATGAAGGGTCTTCACGTGCGCGCGCGCGTGTGTGTGTGTGTGTGTGTGGGGTGTGTGTCTGTCTGTGTGTGTGTGTGACCGGCAGCTGCTGCCCTCCCAAAGCTGGGGATTAGGGTGACGAGGCCCACAGGGCCCTCCGGAGCTGGCTGCAGGCCAGAGCTGCACGGGGCCGTGGGCTCCTGGGACTTCGGCTCCCAGGCCGTTCTCGGAAAAGCATTTGCAGCGAGGCTACTCCAGGTGCCAGTCCGGGCCATCAATCCCTCACTCTTCGGAGCAGTGAGTTTATAAAGTAGCAATTAAATAAGAGCTCTGTAAGTGCTTCTGGGAACTGCCCTGAATGCATTTTCCAAACATAAATAACGGGGACCTCCACTCAGTGCTGAGCACATGCAGAGCAGAGAGGCAGCTCCGAGAAGAAGGGAGCCCTGTTGTACCGGCCAGCCGGCCTACGTGCCCCTAGTGCGCACGCGCGCTCCGTGTAGGTGGCTAGTCCATTTGTCTTGCCTGCCTGGGTGGCATGTCAGCCTGCCTGGACAGGTCGCACGAGGGAATAGTGGCCGTGACTTCACTGGGGAAGGCAGGGGATTCCAGGGCTGTTCTCTCATGATACGAGAGCACAGACAACAATGATGACAGTGTCTGTTTGTTGAGCACCTACTATGTGCCAAGGGCCCACGAATCTCTTATTATTGGGAATTTTGGAGACCCGTCAGGGTGATAAAGTCTGGAAGTGAGAGGGACCCAGAGGAGAATTCTTTAGCCTCTTGCATTCACGAGGCCTTTGCTATACTCTGCATACCATTCTAACACTTTTACATCCATCAACTGATTCAGTTCTCCCAACAAATCTGTGAGGCAGGTCCTCTTATCATCCTACTTTGTCGGGAACAAACAAAGCCCAAAAACAACAAACAAACCCAAACTTGTTGTCGGGGACAAACAAGCCCAGAAAAATTAAGTCTCTTGCCCAGAGTCAGCATTTGGGTCCAGGCAGGCTGACTCACTGTGCTGCGTCAGTGCGTTGGACCCGAACCCAGGGACCAGCTGCCACCCCATCTCCTCAAGTCTGATTACCTGCAGCAGTCTCTCCCAGCTCCAGGCTTGACCAACTCGATCTGGGCCAGAGAACATTCCCTGTGTAAGTCCTTCCTGCCCGCTCCCTCCCCCCGAGTGGGGTCTCCTGACCTCTCTCTCTCTCTCTCTGTCACCTTAGCCCCTGTGCATCCTCCTAGCTCCATGTACCGGCATCCCATGGGTCACGCTTGCTCTGTTCTCATGCCTTCACGCCTTTGCTCATGTTGGCCTGTCCTCCCAAATGCTCTTTTCCCATTTGTCCCCCTAGGAAAATTTAAAATACCAATGTATTTTAAGTTGCAGATGAAGGGTTATTCACTCTTATGAATATCTCCTGACCGTCCCCCCCAACCCACCCCACCATCAGATGAACCGGGTGTCCTTTTTCTGGGAGTCCTCCCATGAGAACACACATCACCCTCTTATTCTTGTTGCTTTTTGGGTCTGTGTAGATATTGGCGGGCGGGCGGGTGGAACGACTTGCCAGAAAGGGTAGACACTTGGATCATACCTGATCCTGGGTCCCCCAGGGCTTCAGCTATGACTATTCCTCCCCCATCAGAGCAGTGTGCAAGTGAGAAGACTGATTGGAATTGACTTTGGCTCTGCCATTGACTTGCTGTGTGACCTTGGCTGAGTCTCTCTACTTCTTTGGGCCTTAGTTTTTTTCATGTGTAAAACAGGAAGAGTTATATCTGCTTGACAGGGTTCTTCTGAGAGTTAAAGAGGAGACAGAAAGCAAAGGCACCCAGCAGTGGGTATTTAATAAATATTTGTACCCCCCTTTCCTTTCCCCTTACCTGGGACATGGGTTCTCAGGATAGCAGAGGACAGGGATCACGAGGAAGGCGCCATGAGCAGCCCTTTACAATGTATGTCTCTGAGTTTGTGATTTTTCCTCCATTCCACTAAAGTGGGGTCTAACTGCTTTTCTGCAGAAGACCCTGACTGTAGTGGGGCTCCTTTCCCTGCCTCTCTGGGGGTGATGAAGCCGTCATTGCCGCCAACTGTATGTCAGGTGACAACTAAAGGCAGCATTTCTTGAGCACTGCCTTCCCAGGGGTCTCCCACTGGAGGATCCCATCGTAAAAACCCCATCAAGAATCTAGCCCCTGTTCACTCCTGAGCCGGGAGTCAGTGATTTCCCTGTCTTGGATTCCATCGAAGTTGCCAGTGATTAAGAAACTCATATATTTTCACACTCATTAAAAGAAACATGATGTTCACTTTTCCAAGAAAAGCCATCCTTGTTTGTAGACCCTGTAATATATTGGGAACGCCTCTTAATTGGCTTCTAGGACTCAGTGTCAGAAGTCAGACCCAAGTTTGTTTATTGACACAAGGAAAAAAATAAAACGTCGTATAATTAGTTGAGTGACTGACTCTAAATTCAGTAACTCCCATTGGTATGTGGCCTTGTCAGGGTTTAAGATTCCATTTTGGGTTATGAAAGAGGCCGGGTCCTAGGTAGTCCAGACACGGCCGCCCGGCATCATAGCTATTGTACAAATGGGCTCAGTGTGCTGTTTGTGTTAAGATGGAAAACTTTTACATGTTTGATTTTTATGCAAGTCAATTAACTTGTTTTTTATAACTGTAAGGGCTTGCTTTGCAAATAAGATTACTTACCACTATAAATTATGGGAACATAGGGGCCTATTCAGACAAAATGTTACACACCCCTCACCCGTGCACCAGGCTGCATGCTGGCCTTCTGCAGGGGGGACAGCGAGGCAAATGGGACGGGGAGGTGAAGGAGGAGGGAGGGGTTATTTTGGTGCATTCTAAGGGGCCCTTCCAAGAGGGATGCAAAGGGGGAGGGGGCCTGGGGGAGGTGGCGACTTGGGAGTGAACCAGAATATGCTTCTCTGTGCTGCTTACCCCCACCCCCACCCCCCCAGGTAGCACAGAGCGGCCAAGGCCTCCCCTTCTGTGGCACTGGAGAGATCTCGTTTGAGGCGTAGTTTTTTTTAATGTTTGCCTCTTGGTGACAGCATATCCCCCTGAAGTTTAGAGTTTGGGACAGGGCTAAGTCTGGGCTCTATCCTCCCTGTCATCTTGTCACCCTCCCTGCACTGATGGCCCCAAGCCTATCTGGCATCCTGTGGGTGACCCCCTCCCACAATACAAGTGGAAGGGGTGAGGGCAGGGCAGAAGGAAGGGAGGAGCAGGCATTCCTACAGGTGCTGCTCAGGGGGGAGAAGGGGTGAGGAGGGGTCCGGGCAGGACTGAGAAAGAAGAGATCTAGTCACCAGTCCCTGGAACTTCCTCCCTCTCTGCAAATCCTTTGTGGAAGGCGCTTCAGCTCTACACAGGAGATGTTCTGGAAAATGATGTTGGGACTCTTGGCTCTTAGACTCCATTGTGAGCTTGAACGGGTTCCTTCTAGTTCTGGGTCTCAGGTGATTTTTCACCTGCGACGGGGAGGCAGAAAGCCCAGCCTGGGAGACCTCCTAGGGGTGCGTTGTCGCACAGGATTCTTAACAGGAGAGATTTTGCCCTCCAGCCCCATGGACATTTGGCAAGATGCTGACACATTTTGATCCCTACAACCTGGGGTGGGGTGGGGGTGGGGTACCGGCATCTAGAAGTGAAGAGGCCAGGGATGCTGCTGACCGTCCTACGAGGCAGAGGGCAGCTCCCCGCCACAAAGAGCGGTCTGATTCAGAATGTCACTGGTGTCAAGTTTGCAAAACCCTGAAGAGTGGAATTGCTCTGAGATGCATGAAAGGAAGGGAGACTGCCTGGGGGCTGACTCGTCTTTGTGACAGGATTTAATTGACTAAAGAATCAATATAGAGTATCTAGTCACTCAGGAATAAAGGGTCAGATCTTCAGCAGAAACAAGAAGAATATGATCGCTCACACATGCACAGGACTCTGCGGTGGCTTCAGTGTTTTGGGGGGTATGTTACGCTCTGTCACCCCCTCAACAATCTCTGGGGAAAGCTGGGGAAATAACAGTACTTCCAATAACCCTAAAAAGGGTTACAATTGTCATTATTCCTGTGCTGCTGATCAAGAAACGGGGGCTTAAAAATATAGGGTTCTTTGTCTAACGTTACACAGCAAAGCCTCCAAGAGTTGGGCACTCCTTACATACTTGGTGAAGGAGTCAGGATGCATGTTATCATATTATCACGAAACAATGGATTTGAGGAAAAGTCAAATGTCATTGCCAAATGTCATTCATTGTCAGGCATGACTTCACTGCATTTGCAAATACTTCCCAAAGGGAGGCCTTCCTTCTTAAGATAATCATGCTACTCTCCACACACCTTGAGTACTTTGTACCCACTCTCCTTGGGTCACAGGTTGTGGCCTCCATGTCTGTCACCTCTATTGAGTTGGGGGTTCTTTGAGGGTAGGGACCATATCTTAATCGTCTTGACAGGCCTCTTTGAGCTGTGGGTTTCTTTTCCAGAAAATAGGAACAATGGCTCCTACCTCATCAGGTGGACCTCCGTTAAATGTTTGTAGAACGCCTGGACAAAGTAAGAACGCTGAATTTCTTTTGTGCCCCCGGCTTCTGGGCGGCCCCCTATCCCTTCATCCTTCCTTCTGCTTGCTTGGTGTCCTATTTGAGTGCCAAATGGGCAGAGAAGGCAAAAGATTTGTGGAGAGTGTGAGAAGCCTCACTGAACCCTGAGAATTTTATCTTATTTTTTAAAGCATGGTTTATGGAGAATGGAGGATCATTGGTATCCAAGGGGAATTGACCTTTGAGAATCCAGTTTGCATCACAGATAGGAACTGGTGGGGAGGTTTCTGCTTGTAAGTAAATTTCTGCTCTGGTTCTTCGGATGGCCCAAGAATTTAGTGTCCCCAAAGAGAAGAAAATTTAGGTGATCACTTGGCAGGAGGGTTAGCTCCCGGCCTTGCACGGGGCAAGAGTCACATCTGTCCCAGTGTGTTCTCCATGCTGCGCCGCTCATGATGTGTGTCCACTGGAGGGAGGCTTTCGAAAACTCATCGGACATCTTGGCCGGAACTCTATCCAAGTCTGAGTAGGACATGGTGATGTAGTCGTTTCTATTCTAGATGCTGTGGGGAAAAAGCATAAATGATAAGGGCTTTGTTTTCCAAATTATCAATGGTTTTGAGGAGATACCATTACATTCATTTGTTCCTTCCTTCCTCCTACAAACTTTTTTTTTTTTTTTTTTTTTTTTTAGTGTCTTGCATGCAAACAGCTGTGTGTCCCTGGGCAAATTAACCTCTGCGAGCCTCAGTTTTTTTTTCTTCTGTTTAACAGGAATAATAAAACTCAGTTCATAGGATTTAAAAAATTTTTTTTTAAATATTTTATTTATTTATTTGACACAGAGAGAGATCACAAGTAGGCAGAGAGGCAGGGAGGGGGGCGGGTAAGCAGGCTGAGCAGAGAGCCTGATGTGGGACTCGATCCCAGGACCTGAGATCATGACCTGGGCTGAAGGCAGAGGCCTAACCCACTGAGCCACCCAGGCACTCCTCACTTCATAGGATTAACTGACAGGTTTCAAGCAGATGATAGTACCCAGGAAATGATAGTTATTATTAGAGCCTAAAAAGCTGTGAATCTCGCAGTATCAGTCAAGGCATAAAAGATATGTAAATAAATGTATTTAGCAACATAGAGATGAGTTTTAACTGATGCCCCAGTGTGTGTTGAGGACTCTAAACAGTCCCTGAAGAATCCTGGAGGGCTCCCCAGAGAAGGTGAGACATAAGTCTCAAGTAAAGAGCATCCCAGATCTTAGAGCTAGAATCAAGACCTTGAGGGAGGTCTACCCCTGGCCTCCAGTCTGGCACAGCACAGTTCTTGTTATTTTCTCATCTTTGAGTTAAAGAAACTGGAGGCAGGTGAAACGAAGAGACTTCTGCCCATTAGATAACACTAATATGTTCTTCTCACAAATGAGGAACCAGGCATAGAGAAGGTAACTCTCCCCCGACCCCGCTCCTGGTTGACACATCGTTCATTGGCGGTGGACCTCTATTGGGACTCTGGGTAGCAGGGCTCCAGAGACCAGAATTGTAACCCCCAGACTCAACGGGATCGTTGGTTATCATGGGAAGTATATTGGATTTAAAGTCAGACCAAGGGCGCCTGGGTGGCTTATTGGGTTAAAGCCTCTGCTTTCGGCTCAGGTCATGATCTCAGCGTCCTGGGATCAAGGCCCACGTCAGTCTCTCTGCTCAGCAGGGAGTCTGCTTCCTCCTCTCCCTGTCTCTCTGCCTGCCTCTCTGCCTACTTGTAATCTCTCTCTCTGTGTCAAATAAATAAATAAAATCTTAAAAAAAATAAAAAAAATAAAGTCAGACCAACCTGGCTTCTAATCTCTACTCCCGCACATACTATCTTGTGGACCTGGGGAAGCCACTTCCCCTCTTGAGCTTTGGTTTCCTTATCTGGGAACCAGAAATGATGATGATATCCACTCCATAGGACACTCATGGAATGATAAATACCATTCACATGGTTCCTTAGATAAATTATACCTTTGACCATTGTAGGCTCTTTACAGTTTACAAGAGCTTTTGCAAACATGGCTGTATGGGATTTGCTCAGAGGCCCAATGAGGTATACAGAAGAGAGATTTTATCTCCCTTCAATAGATGAGGAAAAGTGAGCCAGAAAGGGAAAAAAAGGTGAAGGGGGAAGTATTTAAAATTCCCCATTTATTCAACAAATATCAGCTAAGAAGCTATTATATTCCAGTATCACATTATCTTGAGGGGTATAGGGATTATCTTCATTTTTTTGACTGAGGAACTATGGCTCCAAAAAACTATATAACTTGCACATGGTCATAGAATCAATCATAAGCAGTGTTGGCATATAAACCAAGGTATGTGTGGACCCCAGACATGGTGGAGTGATTTGCCCCATGGTCATAAGACAGTAAGGGGCACAGCCAAGGAAGGCTCCAACTGCAGTCTTCCAGGAACAAGTCCAGTCCTCTGCCACCCTACCATGTGGGTTAAGCCTTCAAGTGAGTTGGGTTCCAAATTCTAAGCGAGCATTGACTTATATAAAAGGTTAAAAAGCTAGAACCCCAGAGACAGGAAATATCACCTTGCTTGATTAAACATGGGAAATCTTCCCATCATGGATAAGATTTGCTGTCTACAGGAAACCTTCTCAGACATAAACTGATCCTATCTTCTAGCCAAAGTAGTTTGGAGGTGGCTTAACTCAAGAGATTTAAGAAGCAGGCCCACCTACAAGATAATCAATGGAAAGGGATCGCTGACTTTGTCAAGTGCAGTCTACCACAAAAGTCTGGGAGAATGATGGGTGTGGTTTTATGATAAGTGCAATCAGAAGATCTGTATGAATTCTGGAAAAGAGAGGGTGACGTGGAGCTGGAGAAATGGGGTTCAAGTCCTGATTTCTCCACTGTCGGCTGAATTGTTCAACTTCTTTGCACCTAACCATCTTCATTTGTAAACTGGGAACTGTAATGTCTTTTTTCTTTCCCTTCCTTCCTTCCTTCTTCCCCGCTCTCCTTTCCTTCCTTCCTTCCTTCCGTCCTCTCTCCCTCCCTCCCTCTCTCTTTTCTTCCTTCCTTCTTCCTTCCCTCCTTCCTTCTTTCCTTCCTTCCTTCCTTCCTTCCTTCCTTCCTTCCTTCCTTCCCTCCTTCCTCTCTCTCTCTCTCTCTCTCTCTCCTCTTTCTTTCTTTCATTCTTTCACTACCACAGGATTGTTTGAGACTAAAGGACTAAAGGCATAATGGATGAGTAAACTGTATTATACAATATCTTTGATTTTCTTTTCTTAAGGAAAAGCCATGGAGAATAGTAAAAAGAATAGGTGAGTGAGACTATTTCTCTGTATCACCAGCACAAGCCAGAGGAGAGAGTCTTTGAACAATGTGGTCAGTAGAAAAGTGCAGTGTGTCGTGCTTGTGATGTGTTTCACCAGGTAGTACCTTTTGAGCATGGTGATGATGATAATGATGGCGCCATAGTTATTTGCTGTTTACAGCACACTTCCACATATGGTTCTTATTTTCAATTCACCAAATCGATGCACTCTCTTACTTTCTGAGCTTTGTACCATGTTGTTACTGCTACCTGGAGTATCTCTTCCCTCTCTTTGCCAGACTAACTGTTTATCCTTCAGTATCAATCTAGATGTCTCATTCTCAGGAAAATAATTCATGATCCATTCTACTTCTACCCTGGGTGAAGAGGCTTTCTGAGTGTTTCTCATTCCATAGTTCATGTTGTAATTGCCTGTTATGTCTGTATTTTCCCCATCTTCCTTCTAGGAGACCTGGTGTTGGCTCTTGCTCATCTTCGCATTCCCAGAGACTAGAACAGGATTAGGCACATGGATAGTGCTCAATGGATAGTGCTCTATGAGTGAATGAATGACCTTGACCTTAATGACAGTTGGAATGAGGAAACCAGGTAGAACTGGAGGACACCTGAGAGGTAGTCCAAGCCAATTCTCCATTTCAGATGATGGAACCAAAATCTAAGAGTTAATAACAGTCCTGAAGGCATCCTGCCTATTGCTGGCAGAGCCATGCTGGACACAGCCCTTTGATTGGTTCAATACTGTTTTTTCTGTTTGTTCTCAGTCTGTGGTCTCTGTGTAATTTCAGAATGATGTTAGATATTTAGGTAACTTAATGTTGGGCTGGGAACACTCCAGACGGTAGTCAAGATAATGTAATGGAAAGGACACTGCAGCTACCCTGACTTCTCCCCCTCTCTTTACCCTTCACATCCAATCAATCACCAAAACCTGTTACTTTTACCTCCCAAGAAATTCTTGCATCAATTCCTTCCTCTCCATCCCTAATCATTCAATGACAAAAGACCACCCAATCTTGAGCCCAGACATTGTAAAGTTTTATTAATTAATCTCTTCTTCTGATGTATCCTCTATGTGTTATACATAACCCTTCAGTGGCTTCACATGAATGGCTTTTAATGGCTCCTAATGGCCTGGAGATAGAGTCTAAATTCCTGAACTTGAATTACAAGGCTCTCCATTTCATGGCCCCTGACTTCCACCACAGTTGTTATTTCTCCACCATTCCTAGGCTCACGCTCTGTTACAGTACCTATGAACTCTACAGAGTGACCAGGCCACACCAAGCTATTTCAGGTCTCCATGCATGCGGTCCCCATACCAGGAATGCCTTTTCTTTTCCCCTCTGCCTCCCCATTTTGCTTGACTCACTCTTACTTATCCTTCACCTGGGTTCATCCTGAGCTGGACCAAGAGCTCACATAGCAACATTTGCCCACCTCAAGGTCAGAAACCAGTTCTGCTGCATCTGTATAGCTCCAACACTTGGTTTAACAGGTGCTTAGCAAATGTATGTCGAATAAGACATTACCTGGAGTTAAATGAGGAGTTTTAGTCTTACTAGCTGTGTGGTCTTGAGTGTACCATTTTCCTTCTTCGGACTTCAGTAGATATATATTGTATAACTACTACGTGTAGACATGATAGAAGGTTTAATTTCCTCTACTGTGAAGTGGAGGAGGAAGGGGAATTACTGTACATAATTTTGGAGGTGTCCTCAAATTCTAAATGACATAGTTCCCACCTCAATTCCACTGACGTAACATTTCACCATTGTAATATAGCGAAGCATGTCAATGGCAGCTTTGGGGCGGGATCAGTTGTAGCATGATGGTCGAGAAACCAAACTTGACATCTGATGAAGAGGTCGTGAACAACTGATTGGTGTTTTCTTAGAGAACCAGTTTCTTTGCCTCAAAAAGTGGCAGTAATAATGAGGCTGTTCTTGGGCTGATGGGAGAATCAAGCGGGGTCCTGTGTGATGTGGTTTGTGGACCCTCCTGCTCAGCGTAACTGTAGAGAATGGCTGTTAGTGACCTGTCTCCCATAAGAGGGACTCAAATGAGCTGTGAGTTTAAACATATGATAGGTGGTACAAGGTATGGATTCTGCGATCCCAGACTTAGAGCGACTGGATTTGAATTTTCCATCTAGGGAAGCCCTCCAGCCCCAAAGGCTGGAAATTAGCTAACTGCCCTTAGTCGTAGATACCACAGGGGCTGAAGTCCCAAACTAACTTTACCAGTGGCCATACGTGGGAAAGGTTTGTGTGGCATACCCAGGGGCTTGGGTTCCTTTGCTGTGTCTCCACGCTAGACAGAGGGTTGTTTTGTTTGTTGTTAAAGTGGAGGTTTTCCACCCAATTTCCCTTTGTCCTCTCCCTTGGGAACGTGTCCATTGCTTATTGGGGCAGGTTAGCCTGGCCCTCCGAAGGATACTTTTGAGCTAGATGGACAGCCTTGATCAGCAGGATAGTGGGCTGGGGGACGGAGCAACTATGCCACCTCCTCATTGCTGCTGGGATATGTTGCCATGGATACCAAAGGCAGGGAAGCAAAAGGAGCAGAAGAAAAATAAAAGCTGTAGTATGTGTATATTTATGTGTTCATGTGTGGCATGTGCATGGCCGTGCTCTCCTGTATGACACCCAGAGGAAAAAGAAAGGTGGTCATTCTGAAGAGGCCTGACCTTTTAACGATTAGGTTGAAATTGTCCCAGGTGGATTAACACTTCCATTAACCATATTAGGTGGCCCCCTACATGATGCGACATAGTCAGAACAAGCCTCAGAATCCTGGCCCCCGTCTCTCTCCTTATTCCTTACCATTTACCTCAGTCCCCATAGACGACAAAGAATGCACTTCTTAAATGCTCTATGTGGCAGGCACTGTGTTAGGCTCCGACATTTCTTACTTGCTTTTATCCTGGCAATAACCCCACAGGGTAGATGATGCTACTCCGATTATACAGACTGGCGGCGGGGAGCAGTTAAGGAGGTTAAAGGTACAGGTTGAGAAGTCAGAGTGCCTGAGTGAATCCCAGACCTCCCTTTCCTCGTTGCCACCCTGTGTCTCAGTGTCCACATCTGGGCACTGGGGGAGGGGGTCAGCCGAGGCACATGGAATGCTCAGCACAGTGCCCCATGAATGATTGCTGCTATTGCTGGTTTTTCCCAGACAGGTGGAAAGGAAGGCATTTTTAAAGTCCTTGTTACCATACAGTAGCTCCCACGGAATAAGTGTTTGACACAGGGATGGAAGGGTCACATGACCGGTGTGCCGCTGTCGAGGGCGGGGAAGGACTGGACAGGTTATGGGTCTCAGAGAGGGCTGCCACTCCAGATCCCTCTCACTCCATCACTTGACCTCTTTTTCCTCGCCACGGTCATCTGACTCAGATGCTGGTTTGACTTTCCCAACCTGAGAAGGTCGTATCTCTGGAGATATTTAGGGGTAGGAGTGGCAGTGGCCTGTCTCTGAGAGCAGGAGCGGACTCTGGCCTCACAGGGATCCTGTGAACATGGCCCTTTCAGCACCCCCCAGCTCCCTCCCACACACCTCTCGGGGCTTTGGAGACCACAGAAGCGTTTCTCTGACATGGCGGCATAACGGGTCTAATGGGCACGGTTTAAAACTAAATGCTTCACTCGGGAGCACAGAGAAAAGATACTCGTATCATGTTTTTAAAAATTATGATTCTAATCTGGGGAGGACAGTAACCTGGCATGTCATGGGTGTCACTAGAATCTAACCCCAGCCCTAGTGCCAACCAGCTCTGTCACTTTGGGCAAGTCACCCCAACTCTCCAGGCCTTTGTGTCCCTGCCTCTGATGTGAGAGGGCTGGAGCTAGTAGCAGTCGTGTTGCTCTAATGTCCCTCCCGTGTTGGTCCTCTATGGCTTCATCCCCAGTTTCTCCTGGTTTAAATAGGCCGCAGTTCCTCCTTGTCCCATCCTTCATCATCAACTCAGCTCCTCATGAGACAGCAGTATCTAGAGAAGACCATCCCTACCCTCTATCCACGAGGTTTTCCCATGAGACCTCCATGATCTTTGGGGCTACCTCTCTCTGCTTTTTCTCTTTGTCTGGGTGGGGACGGCCTGAGTGCTCTTTGGAGAAGCACAAATTATTAATGACAGTGACTTGTGTTTGCACAAGGCTTGAGAGCTTACACAGGCATTAATATTATCAGTCCCATAGCTGGGATTGGGTAGAACAAAGAGCTTAGGTTCAACTTCAAAGTCTACGCTTTTAACCACCCTGCATTACCTATGCCTTCAAAAGATCTACCTAAGTTGAGGGTGGAATTAACTAACATTCATTAAACAAACCAACAGGTTCTATTTGGATTTCATTTAAAAAACAGGAAACAAAAACAGCCCTCCTCATATCCAGTCACTCAGTTCCTCCTTCACCACAAATTTATGAAATGCTTACTATGCAGAAGGCAGTATTTTGGATAATATGGTTGAAAATTAGTCTCAAATACAGTGGCTTCCCTCAAAGGGCTTTGAAATCCGGAGGTAGCCAGATACAGGTCCATAGCAGCCAGTGCAATGCTGTAAGTGCTGGTCTGATGTGATGAGCTGCGGAATGCAGATGAGAAAGCACATGCATTTTGGAATTTGAATCCTGGTTTTGAGTCGTGACTCTGCCATGAACTAATTAAGAGTCCTTGGGTAATTCAGCAAATCTCCCCGAACCTATTACATAGCAGTAGCAATACCACATAGGATTACTGTTGGAGTTGACATGATACAATGCACATAAAGGACCCAGGATGGTGCCTGTCGCTTATGGGAAGTTAATGTCTATTATTTATTATTATTATTATTAATCATCGGCACTGTGGGAGGACAAAGTATGGCTTGATTAATTCCACCCTGGCCGAGGGCTGAGGAGGTTCCATGAGAGCTGCGCCCTGAAGTATGAGTAGGTTTTCCCTAGGTGGAATCCTGGCTTGGGGTGATGGGGTAAGGGTGGGGCAGGGGGCATTTCAGGTAGAGCAAATGGTGTAAGCAAAAGCATCAAAGGCCTAGCAGGTTTAGGTAGCCATGAGTAAGTTGGTATGGCTGGTTGGTAGGGGTGGGGTGGAGCAGAAAATGGTGGCAGATTACAATGGAAAGTTGGTGTCATAGACCTTGGATGCCATGCTAAGGAACTTAACCATGGTTCTATAGCAAAGGGGAGATACTGGAAGTGTGTAGGAAGTAGGAGAGACATCTGGCCTAGGGCAAAGATCTGGGTGCTGGCCATACAGGTGTGACATATCCCACAGTGGGAATCCCAGTGTGTCCTGTCAGGCAGAGGACATGGAAGGAGAGGAGAGCATCAGTCTCCAAAGGTCCAGCCAGAGAGAGGAATCACATTGAGCATGTCCCCAGGGATCCCAGCGGTCTGGCATCACAGTGTGGGAAGAAGGCAGACAGCAGCGGAGGCCTGGGCCATTGGGAAATCTGCCTTGGAATGTGGCATTTGGGGGAAGCTATAACCTTGGGGGTGACAGGCACTTGGACCCACAGATTAGCTCCCAGCTGCCCCATAATTTCCCCTCAAAATTTCTCCATTAGTTTTGGTCTCTAACCTGAGATTTGACATTGACCGGGTCACTTCCCATCTCTGAGCCTGTTTTTTCATGCTCCGCGGTGGTGGTGGTCATGAGTGGGTGGATGCCTTTTAAGGATCTTCATTACTGATGTTGCCTGTCGACTCTCTTGGGGACCTTGACCCTACCTGGGTAGGCTTGTCTCTCTCAGTGCCGGGTCTCTGCCCCTGAAGTGAGGTGAGAATGACAACAGTGAAGACTGTTTCTGGGAGAGTCACTTCTAGGTGATTCCTGGTTAAGGGCCAATAACTAGGTTTGAGGAATTTCTAGAATTAGAACAAACTGGAGCTAATTTACCTGGGCTAGATTCCTGCTTCTGTTTATATAAAACAGACTCCCTGGTTTCCCAATTTCCTTTCACCCTGAATTAACTTTTTTTTTTTCTTTTTTCTCAGCTTTGCCTTTGGTCATTGGTTTTCCCACTTCCATCCATCCTTTGACTTATAATTTAAACAACAATAATGACACCCAAAACCCAGAAATCAACTGACACTAAATACAAAGCCTTTTTGTCAGTGGAGAAAAAGAAGAATCTACTGGATTCTTTCCTCCAGCTGTAGACCATGCAGGGGTGAGGACCTGAGGATGTAGCAAGTCACTGCCTTTGGGTAGTGGGGCATCTGGTTACCTCCCGACCACAGGGGTACAGAATAAGCCTCAGAATTGGGAAGAGGGGAAGAAAGCACTGTGGGATGGACTCCTATACCCTACCAGGAGCTACACATATGGAACACATTGGAACATCCCAACAGGCTGGTAAGGTATATACTGTTATGTCCATTTTAGTTACGTGGAAACGAAACCTCAGGGAGGTGATAGCTAATTGGCTGTAGAGCCAGGGTTCAAACCCAGGCTGGTCCAGGGTATCTCTTCCCCACCCCACCCCCCTAAATATCAAATTCCAGTCCAGTAGAAAAAGGCTTTTGCCCCCAGGGCAAGTTATTCTTCAAGCCTCAGTTTCTTTAGCTTTAAAAGGATAATCAAAATTCTGGCTCTGAGCTCTTGCGTGGGTTTGAAAGAGATAATGAATGTGAAAGTGGTTTTTAAACTGGAAAGCATTAGGCATGAGTTAGTCATTGTTTAATTTTATTATTCCCTGGGCAGGAAGGATCAAGCTTTAATGGTTTGGCAGATAAGGTAATCTCTCCCATTTTTAAGGATTTCAGATGTGGGGAAAGGTGAATCTTCTACTCAGCGCTGGAGAGTCTTTTCAGAATTCTTCTCTATGGAATCAGGCAATGCTATCTAGCCTCTGATGGGGCGGCTTCTCTAGGTGGTAGATTCCCTCTTACTGGGAAGTTCCTTGATTTGTTAAAGAAGTTTATCTGCAACTCAGCCACCCTTTCCCACCTACTCAAGCAGACAGGGACCTTCAGAGTCAGTATAAGTGGGAGTCACTGTAGAAATCCCCAGAATGATAGAGTCAATGTAGGGTCATCTGAATAGCCTTGGCTCCTTGCTTTGTATCCACATTGGGTACATTCTCCTCCTCCTCCTCCTCCTCCTCCTCCTCCTCCTCCCTCTCCTCCTTCATTTATGTATTTAAGAGCAAGAGAGAGTGAGAATGCGCAAGTGAGCCTGTGTGCTGGTGTGGGGGTGGCCGAGGGAGAGGGATGGATGTGGAGGGGCAGAGGGAGAGGGAGAGAGAATCTCAAGCAGACTCCTGATGAGCAGGGAGCCTGACATGGTGCTCCATCTCACGACCTTGAGATCATGACCCAAGCTGAAATCAAGAGTCAGATGCTTAACCGACTGAACCACCCAGGTGCCCCTCACATTTGGGTGTATTCTTTTTTTTTTTTTTTAAGATTTTTATTTATTATTTATTTGACAGAGAGAGAGAGAGAGAGAGAGAGAGAGAGAGAGAGATTACAAGTAGGCAGAGAGGCAGGCAGAGAGGATGAAGCAGGCTCCCTGCTGAGCAGAGAGCCTGATGTGGGGCTCGATCCCAGGACCCTGAGCCGAAGGCAGAGGCTTAACCCACTGAGCCATCCAGGCGCCCCATTCGGGTATATTCTTAAACTTTCCTTGGATCACTGTTTAATGAGAGCCGGACTCTGTTCTCCAGCATTCAGATATAAGAATCTGATCAATTTATATTTCTTCATTTCTTCAGTATGTCAGTCATCCACCCTATATATATATATTGTCTATGTGTCCCAAACTGCCCCAGTGCCCAGTGGCACTGTGGTGATTAAAATGGAAGGAGGTGACAGTGGAGGAGATGGAGAGCACAAACACCTGAAAATTATAAATACCAGTTACAAACTGTGTAGAAAGCGTCCTAAGAGCCCAGAGAGCATATATCAGAGGGGACTTGGTGCTTTCCCTATGAACGGGATCTGAAGCCAGTGTGGCCCAGGGTGTGCTGGTCACAGAGAAGGCATCCCAGCCTCAAGGGACAGCATGTGCAAAGGCCCTGGAGCAGGCGGGGAGCTTGGTACATGAGAGAACTAGAGTGAGACTGTTTGGCTTGAACCCAGAGGCAGGCAGAGAGAGGCCTCAGTCTGGTAAGGATTCTGGCCTTTATCCTCTGAGCCATGGGAAGCCATTGAGAAGTTTTATGCAGGGGAGTGACAAGACCACATGTGTGTCTTAAGGTCACTCAGGCTGCAGCGTGGAGAATGGATTGGAGCTGGGGCGAGCATGGAATCAGGGAGACTGGTTGGGATTATTAAACTCAGGGAGCACAAAACCCCTTCGCTTCTCCCAACAGCCTTTCAGAGGGCTAGTGCCATTTGAATCTTGGCTCTGCCACCAGCTAGCTGTGCGATCTTGGGCAAGTCACCCAGGCTTGCTGTTTTTACAAGTTTCCACATCTGTAAAATGGGGAAGCACTAGTTCCCTAGCTTGACTAATTTTGTTCCCTTCATTGAATAAATCAGACACCCATCAGGAGTCCCTTACAACCCAGGCTGGGGAAGAGGCTGCCAAACCCAGTGACTGTGGGGCCTGTGTCACTTGGCAGGTGCAGACTAGCACTGTTGTCCTTCTCACTGGATGCACTCACTGAGTGCTCAGCAGATGTGCGGTTGGCTTCCTGAGCCCAATCCTGACGTAGCAGCAGCTGGAGCTCCCATTACTGATAGCACCAGCCACTCCTGCCTCCACCATCTGGAGTGAGCTCTGTGAGTGTCCATCCTTTCTTTAGTTTCTGTGCGCTTCCAGTTTCCAATCTGTAAAGCACACTTTTGGCCATTTATCGCCCCTCTCAATATTTGTTATGCTGCCACGGCTCAGGCACTGTGCTAGGTTCTGGGGACGTAAGAGTGACCTAGTTCCTACCCTTTGGTTTTCATGTCTTATTGTACTTAAAACTACATACATGAAAGTACTTTTGAGATTCTGACACCGTTTATATTTATAACGACTGTAAAGGGATGGTTGAATAGGAATCTGGAAATGCTGCTTCTGGTGCCGGTTCTGTTTCAAAGGAACTAGAATGGGGACAAGTCATGAGCTTTGGTTTCTGCAGTCAAATGAAGGAGTGAAGAACTTTCAGGCCATCTTATTTTAAATATTGTAATTCTGTCATCTTTCCCTCAAAATCTGGATCCTCTCCCACAATTCTGGATATATGCTTTTCTTTGGGCCTTCCTTTTTACCTTACTTCAAAGACACACACTTGAATTTTTACTTTCAGTCCCCTTCTCAGTGAATCCAGGAGTCCCAACTGCGGATGCTACAACAGTTCTGGTGGGTGACAGGATGGGGGGGGCAGTAGGGAGATGTGAGGACCTTGGCAAAAGAAAGGAGGTGTGTTCCATTTAAAGGAGACAGCTGCTTTTTCTGCTCCCCAAATGATTGCTCTATACAGAAATACAGGCTGGATCTAACTTCTTTTTTCCTTTAACGTGTCTCTCTGTTTTGGGTTTTGTCCTCCTCTTTCCCTCCATCCTGGTCACACTGTCCCCCCAAACTAGATGGCAGTAGCAGTCTCCTCTGTGGCCTTCTGGCCTTCAGGCATAGCTTTCTAATTTTTTTACACAACTAATCCAGAAGAATCTTCCCACCTCATCCCTTCTTCAAGAACCTACAGTGGCTCCTTAGGGAATCCCAAGCCCATCCACTTGCCTTTACCTAGTATTTATTGAACATACTTACTGTGGTAAGCATTGTACTAAACACTGTGGAGACTAAAAAAAAAAAAATGAGTTACGATGAAAAAATTCTGTCACTGAAAAATTCTCACAGCTTAGGACAGATTTTAACCTTTGTGTTACTTTAGAATCTGATGAGAACGATAAACTCTTCCCAGAAAAAACACATGCAGACACATTTTCTGCACACTCCACAGAGCCCGCCTCTGTGAGGCCTGGCAGGGTAAGCATCCCCTTCCTCGAGAAGGTACAACACTCGGGTCTTAGTGTGATGAGGAGAACAGAGAAGGGGTGGTTCGCTCCAGCCAGGGGAAGTCTTTCTGGAGCAGATCTGATGTCACTTGGAAATCACACAGGCCTGCATCTGAATCCAAGTTCTTCCGTTGACCAGATGCGTGTCCTCGGTCCAGTCCCTCAACTTCTCTGAGGCCCATTTTTCTCACCTGCGTAATAGCAATGATACTCGCTTCACAGGGAGGGTGAAATGAGATCACAGATACGTAGCAGTGGGCTGGTAGTGTCACTCCAGGAGCCTTGGTGCCTTTCTTTGTACCTTTGCACCTTGATCTCTCTTCCTTTCTTCATATAGTCTCCAAATGCAAGTTGATTGGTACCCTTCTGGTCTGCTGGGAGAATCTTACTGCGCCCCAAGCTCCAGTGCTTGTTTATCCTCTCCCTCCCTCTCTGGCTCTCTCCCTACTATCCACCCATCCACCCATGTATTCATCCATTCAACTCAGTTATGAACTGGAATCTTCCCCAGGCTCCTCAGACCCCTCTCTCTTCTGGACAAGCTTGGAACCTCTCTGTACCTGTCTGGAGGTAGCAGCGAAGGAAGCTCTTTCATCTGAGCAACCTCTCCTGTGTATGGACCCTTGCAGGCCTGAAACATCAGGCGACTTTCCGACTCCTCCACCACCCCCACGTCCAATCAGTCCCCAAGTCCTCTCAAGTCTTTTGGCAAATGATTTTTGTGTTCATTGGCCTTACACTCTTCAAGTATCAAACCTCATTGATTCTTCCTGGTTCCAAGGCAAGGTCCTTGTTAACTTGCCTCCCAGTGGCAACTATCCCATTTCTAATCTGTCCTAGACACCAGCGCCAAACCTAAATGGAAAATGACTGTACCTTTCCATTTTTGCGTCCTGAGCATACAATACAGAGCCAGGCTATAGAAAGTGCTTGTGGTAGATTAAAGATGTCCCCTGTTTCTTCGCTTCTGCTCCGCTGGAGAGGTGATGTCTAATTCCCTTTGTCTTCCATCTGAGCTGGTTTTAAAGACTTGGTAATCAACAGACCATGTGGAAACAAGGTTGCAGGACTTTTGAGACAATGTGGTAAGAAGACTTGCAGCTTCCATCCAGGTCTCTTGGGATACTTTCTCTCAGAGCCATGAGCCACCATGTAGGAAGTCTGACTGTTCTGAAGCCATTAGGCTATGGGAAAACCCAAGCCTCATGGAGAAGCCACTTGCAGGGGCTCTAGTTAACAGGTCACCTGAGCTCTGCAGCCATTTGGGAAGTGGATCTCCAGGGCTCAGCTGATCCCATGAGTATCAGAGATGAACTGACCAGCTGAATCCTTTCCAACTTCCTGACACACAGAATCATGAACAAAATAAAATGGTTGTTCTAAGGTTGTTAGTTTTGGTGTAGCTTGTTATGCACTAATAGATAACCAAAACCTGATCAAAATTGTTTGTTGAATGAATGAAGGATTCATTGACAGTAGAGAGATGATGGTGTCACTTCCCTGTTCAAGAGTTCTCAATGACTCCCTATTGCTGGAAAAATAATGTTTAATGTCTTTAGTTGGTTTTCAGGATCCTCCATAATTTGGCGTCAGCCTGTTTTTCAGACCTTCCCAGATACTTTTCCCACATCATATCTTTTTACTTATCTGTACAGCTTTTTCCATCCAAATGTCCTTTTTTTTAAAAGATTTTATTTATTTATTTGGCAGAGAGACATAGTGAGAGAGGGAGCACAAGCAGGGGGAGTAGGAGAGGGAGAAGCAGGTTTCCCGCTGAGCAGGGAGCCCCATTCGGGGCTCGATCCCAGAACCCTGGGATCATGACCTGAGCCAAAGGCAGACACTTAACGACTAAGCCACCCAGGCACCCCGCCAAATGTCCTTTCTACCCACATTCCCACTTCAGGACGTCAACATTTAACTCATCCTTTGAGACTTTCATCAGATGTCTTTCATCTCAGTCCAGCAGTGAGCCCTCCCCTTTCTGTCCCTACTTTGTTTGATGTTTTTCTATCTCTTCTTCCTTCATTTATCCGTTCTTCATTTCTTACCTCTTCCTCTTGCATGCATGCATGAGTGTGTGTGTGTGTGTGTGTGTGTGTGTGTGTGTGTGTGTGTGTGTGTTTGTTGAGGGAGGAGGTTAGGGAGTGGGACCCAGGCACATAAGGAGGCATACACACATGTTTTGTGTGGCCTACCAGGCATGAATCCCTACAGGCTTGAGTTGGGACTTGCCAACACATCAGCTGGCACATTGTGCCTCCCAAGCCAGGTGTTCAAGTGCTTGAAGGGAGGAAGGGTATTTAGAAGCAGCACAGGTTTTGGTGTCAGCTTAGATTTTAGATCATAATTGTGTCACTTACTGTGTGACTCTAAGCAAGATGCATAAACTCTCTGAGTTCAGTTTCCTCATTTGGAAACCAGAGACCTGATCAGAATGTGTGTAAAGGCCCAGCCCTGAGCTCATCACAGGCCATTAAGGACTGCTTATTGAGTAGACACAGCAGATCAGAACTTCCTGATGCTCAATTGTTATCATGTCAGTTGTGGAGAGAATTCTCCCCCAGAGAAAAGAAATAAATTTTTAAAAAAATTTTTTGAAAAGGAGCAAAGAACAGGAGAAGGGTGAAAAGGCACAGCGGAGGCCACCTGGCCAAGCCCAACTATATTAATCCCTGTGATCAGCCTGCCCTGCTGGGGTCTCAGTCTTCTCATCTGTAAATTGAGCGGTGGGCACTGGAATCTAAGCTCCCCTCCAGTGCTGACATTCCAAGAGCATTAAAGAAAAAGGATGAATCACCCCTTCAAAATACCAATATGGGCTGGGCCCTCCTCCCCTGCTGTCCCCATCCAGCACAGCTAAGAGCTCTTAATACACAGCCAGCTTCCTCCTGCAGCTGCCACCAAATTTCAACCCCCTTTCCCAGGGGTCTCAGAAGCAAGACTGATAATGGACCCCTGGCCTTCTCCATCTCAACAGGGAACCAGATCCTGTTCCCAGATTCTGGGGGCCAGAGGGTCCTCCCCTGAGGGTGCTGGCTTTCCGTGGACATTTGGCTTTGGTATACTTGTGCATGAAGTGTGGGGAGTGTTGGAAGGGTGGAAGGAAAGAATAAAGGGAAGAGTTGAAAACAGAGGGTTGATGATTGATTTCCTGCCATCATGGCAGGAGGGCTGGAGTGGTGGACACCTTGCCATTCTCTTCCAGGATTTTGAAAAAGTGGATGTGTCTGTTTCTGTAATGGTTCTAAATCTCCATCCTGGGGAGGCACGGTGCCCCAGCAGCTGCATAGATTCATAAGCACAGGCTGTCAAAGCCGCAGAAGACACCAAGATCAATTTTCCTCCTTACAGGAGATAGACACTAGGTGACCGCAGAGGACAGTTTTCTTGCCTCTCTGCCCAGAGCTCTCTACTCCTTTCCGCGTCGATGCTATTATTAGTATTATCGACATTAATAATAATGGAGACGTAACCGGCTGTGCATTAGTCACAATGTTCCAGGAGCCAGCACCTCCTTCCTTCTCTTGGGGGACTGCCTGGATCCTGCTGGGTCCTCTCCTCCGCGTCCGGAGCGGCTTGGGGCCCTGCCCTTTGGTCTGTCTGTGCGGTGGTCTGTCTCTTGCCCGTCACGTCTGCAGTAGCCCGGGTCCTCCTAGCTCACACCGGCTCCGGCTCTGAAAGCCGAGAAGCTCGCCGGCTGCGAGCGGGTTTTCCAAGTGGGCAGGGGTGGGGAGGAGGGGCGCGGGCGGG
>LNAC01000154.1:1311599-1449955 GCA_002007465.1 Ailurus styani | reverse complement strand
GTCGAGGTCAGGACGGCCGAGCTTTGGTGACATAGGGAGAAAAAGCTGGGAGACTGGGCGGAGGCCACGTGATGCTCGAGTGAGGGGTTTGAGACTGCCCCCCCCCCGTGAAAAACTGAGCGGTCATCTCCATCACACCAGAAGAGGGGATGAGCCCCTTCTCCCAACAGGCAACATAAGCATAGCAGCACCCCTACCCGCCCCCTCCAGCCCCACACCCCCCATCAATCACCAACACAGAGAATCGCAGTGTGGAGCGCAGTCGATTTTAGTGGTTTTCTTTAATCCTGCTCTGCACTTCTTTCTCATTTACTACACGGGATATTATAAAGAATAAATAGCAGATACTCTTAATTTACAATGATTAGTCATTCCATTTGTTCTCTATATTTACAATAACTGTAAAATAACATTGAACTCTATAGCTTCTTCGAGGTCCAAGGAAAACCAAAACACTTTCCGAAGAATGGAAAATAGCTTTTTAAAAGTCCTTCTACAAAAGTTCTCCCCTCTCTTTGTACTTTAAGAAAAAATAACTTTTCCCCCCTGCTTCGCCATGCGAAGGGCACTGGAATATAAATAGCAGGTTAACATTATTAGCGACAACCAGAATAAGTCTCTCTTTGCTCTGTTCTTTTTTTTTTCCTTTTGCTTATTTTTTTTAAAAATACAGTAGAAGCCGGTAACTTTTAACGTATAATACTGACCTTTTAATAAGTAAATTAAAACTGGGACCGTATATACACACACATATACATTCCTACACAGTTAAACAGTGCATTACATGAACCAGAAAGCTAGGTCTCTGTAGCCAGAAAAAAAAAAAAGTTCATTGAATCCCCTCTCGAGAGGGTGGTGGAACTGGTTGGAGACGGTGGGGGGGGGGGGAGGGCGTCGGTGGGGCTCCATCGATTGTCCGGGTGCGGGAAGGGGACCCCGAGTTCTAGCATGAGCACTTGCACTCGGAAATGATGGGGTACTGGATGGGAATCCAGCCGCAGCGCTGGCCCCCGCGCCGCTGACAGCGCCACCGCAGCACCGTGAGGTGTACGGACTTGGACGGCTTGCACACCATGCCCTCGGGCACAGAGCACGAGCGCTTACTGAAGCAGCTGCCCACCTTCACGTAGCGCGGCCAAAAGCGGCTGCCCAGGTCGTTCCACGCGTACAACACCGGGCAGAAGGTCTGCGACCACAGCCACATCTGTAACTTCCTCCGCAGCTTCTTGCTCAGGCGCTGCTTCTTGCCCGGGGCCAAGCCCTCGGAGAACTCCAGCCCTTTGATCTCGCTCGGCATGGCCCCCGACGGCCGCTGCCGCAGCAGCTGGTCCAGCTCGGCCAGGTCCTCGGCGCCCCCGGCCGCCCCCCCGCCCCCGCCGGGCCGGTCCTCGGGGGGCGAGGTGGCCATGAAGCCCGGGTCGTAGTGGCCCCCGAGCAGCGAGCGCAACAGCGTTTCGTTCAGATCCTTCTCTTTGGGGTCAAAGATAGGGTCCGGGTGTTCGATGAGGTCCACCAGGGGCAGGTTGTCGCTGGGAGCCGGGCGGATGTGGAGATAGTGCTGGCCGCCGGCCGGTGCCGCCCGCAGCCCCAGGACCACCACCAGGGCGTAGAGGGTGACCCCCAGGCTGGGGCAGCGCTCCATGCCTCCGGCGCGCGCCCGGGGCTGCTGCTTCGTCCCGCGTCCCCGGAGGAGAGCACGCCGAGCCCGCGGCGCCGCCGCGCTCCCCCGTCTCTCCGGAGGCGGCTCACCCGAGGCTGGGCAGGCGCAGGGCCGGCAGCATGAGTCGCCGGGAGAGCCCTTCGCGCAGCGCCGGCTCCCACCGGGGCGGAAAGAAGGCACACAAGTTGGCCGCAACTCCTCTCCCGGGTCTATTCGGGCAGGCGGCCGCGGCGGGGCATCCGAAATTACTCCAGGGCGACGGCGGCGCGGGGGGCGCCGGCTCCTCGCTGCCTTCCCGGGCCGGCGGCGGTGCAGGGCGCGTGGAGGAGCCGCTCTCCCCTCCTCCTCCTCTCGCTGCTCGTCGTCCTGCCGCTGTGTGCAGCGCCGCTGGCCCAGCGGGTCCTAGGGGCACTTCCCTCCGCCTGCTCGGGGCTCCGCGGCCGGCTCTGCCCGGCGGACTCCAGCGGCGGCGGCGGCGGCGGCGTCCGCGCACGTTGGCACCGGTTTGTCTGTCTCGCAGGGTCCAAGCCTTTAAATTTCCTGCACTTTCAGCTCCATCACCATGGAAACCACTGACTCTCTCGGCGTTGCCCCCTCCCCCTTCTTCCCCCCAAACAACAACCCCACCCCCCACTTCCCCACCCCCGAGGAGCCGGAGCGGCACAGGCTCCGGGGGTAGCCGCCTGCACTCGCCGCGGCGGCGNCTTCTCCTCCTCCTGCAAAATGCACCGCCCCCCTCCTTTCTCCTGGAGCAATGCAACTGGGGCTCTAGGCGCCCCGCCAGGGCCAGTCCTGGGGAAAGCTCTCGGCGGCGCTGGAGCCCGGCTGGAGGGTGCAGGGCCGGGTTTGGGGGGTGCTCGAGGTGGGGCTGTGAGGGTTCTCACTAGCTGGGTGCTTTGCACTGGGAGGGGAGCAGCGGGGAGGTGCTGGGGGCTCGTTTCTCGGTGCAGTCCGGCGCAAGGAATTTCTCCATGTGCATGGAGCTTTTTCCCCGGGCGCGTCTCGCCTTCCTCTCTCCCAAGCTTGGTCTAAGTCCCCTCCCCCCAGGGCGTACACACACACACATACACACACACACACACACACACACACACACACACACACTACAGACACACACAGACACACTTTGAGCAGGAGGAATCCGAGAGCCGCAGCGTTGCGCAGCGTGATGTAATTCCTAGGAAGCACTCCTGCACGTCTGTTACTCGGGCCCACGAGGGGGGTCCGCTCCTCACCCTCCTCCTCCTCCTCCTTGGCCGGGTCCTGCACCCTGAGTGGCCGAGCTGCAGGGGCGCGTCCGGCTCGCCTGCGGCTCCCCTACCCTGCCGGGTTTCGCGCGACGGCTGGTCGGCTCCCTGGGGGCGGCGCGCCCTCTGCTGGCGCCTAGTAAGTCCTGCATCTGGCGCTGGAGGGGGCGGCCCTGCGAGGTGGGTTTGTCTGCTGTCCACCCTGACCAGCTCAGCTTCTGCTTCTGTGTCGGTGTCATTGTGTGGACGTGCGTGTGTTTGCGTGTGCTTGCGCGCGTGCTGCTGGGCCTGCTCTGGTTCCGTCTGTTCTCCCCAAGCTCTCCAGGCCCTCAGTGTAAACAAACTTCCTTAGATTCCTCCTGACGCCCCCCCAAACGTCACAAGAATATACTGCACCTTCTGCTTCTGCTAAACCGGCCTCAATGGGCAAGAGTGGAGACCTAAAACTTAAGAAAGGTGAACTGGCAGTAGGGGGCCTGAGTCCTGACTGGGGTCTGCCCTCATACGTTGACAAGTCACTTTTGTGGCACCATATTCCTTACTTTCCGTGTTAGTGACATAGCTGCATTCCTCTTCCAGCCCTACCTTTCTATGATTCTAAATCAAGTTGCATGATGCTTTCTCTTCCTAAAGCATATTGATGGGAGATGGATGTTGAAATAACACTTCTAGTTAATTTTCCCTTGAAGAACTAAATCTAAGCTTTAAAACTCAAACTTGGTTTCTTTTGTGGTGGATGTGATTGGAGTCTGGAAAAAGCTAGAGAAGAAGGAGTTGTAGTAGACGACTCAAGTATTCACCAGCATTCCATGGAGTGGAGTTAGGAGGTCTCATTTTGACAGCCTAAATCACTCTACTTCCTTTTCCCAAAGATCTGTTTTTTCCTTTCAAGCTGTGTTGTCTGTGCCCCAGCCCTAACCCCCCACCCTCCCATGAACTTATCATCTAAGGAAGAAAACACACTTTCTTTCACAGAACAGTCTTTCTGCAAAACCTCAGCAATTGGGAGGGATGGCCAGTTTCAGCTGAAAACATTTTCTTAAACATTCTCGAACTTTCAAGCCAGCAAACACACACACACACACACACACACACACACACAGACACACACACACACACACACACTCTGACACATGAACTGGAGATAAGAACAACCCATTGGCGGTTTGAATTGATTTGATTGGGAAATGATGGTGCAATTAGAAGCTAGCACATAGGAGGCTCTTACACCATATCTCTTTCTTTCTGGTGTGCAATATGGGGGCTTGGCATTGGTTTGTTTTCTTAGGAAGATGAAGTGGTCACCAGAGCAATTTTGTCACTGCTGTGAATTTTGACTGGCTAAATAATTTTTCAGTGAAGAGTTCAAAAGCTAAGTTCTGGTTCAGTCTCCCTCAGATGGTAGACTCCAATTTCGTGACGTTTTATTGTTCTGTTTTCTGTTTCATCCATCTTCTCTCCTTCAGGTCACCTATTTTTGTTTGAAAATCAACCCATTTCCTTTAGTCCTTTATTTAGGCTGGGTGAGTTTGACTGAACAGCTAAAAAGTTCCCTCAGGAATGAAAAACAAACCAGGTTAGACAATAGGTTGGATGACCCGGTTATAGAGTGTCCACTGGGTAAGGACAATGGGGAGAAACACAAAAGAGAGAAACTCACGGTCGAACGCCACCCTCCTAGACTTTTGCAGTCCAGTTAAGCGGGGTATGACAAGCATATGACGAAAACATCCAAAGAGTGTGGGGCAAACAAATCTACAAATTCTCATAAGACTGTAAACCAGTGTTTCACAAGTTTTAAAACCCAAACCCACTTTCGATAAATATTACAATTTCATGTTCTCCTCTGTTGTTTGAAATTTTGTAATCTATTATGATGACGGAAAAAAAAAGTCAAAAGAATTAGAATACAAACTGTAGTGTTTTCAAACTACACTCAGCCTCTTTCACTGTTGGGGGGGGGGCGTTGTCTCGGGTTGGAATGCTGGCCCTGCCTTTCCCAGCGGTGTTACCTTCTTAGCATAGGCATCTGACCTCCAGACTTCCATGTCCTCATCTGTAAAGTGGGGATGACACATACCTCTGAGACTCATGCTACGTAGAGGAGGTAGAGAATGTCTAGCTTAACACAGCAATTGGGGCAGAGTGTATAGTGGGCAATATTATTTCAACAAATGCTAGTTCATCAGGACAACCTCACTGCCCTCAACTGACCAGCCATCTCAGGTTTGGGCCAGAGAACCTGGAAACTACTGGGGGCGCTGTGGAAGTAACTCCAGCACCTTTGAACCTGCTTTCTGTCCACTTAGCACATGCAACTGAGCTATTCTCAGTGGCCGCTAGCCTTCAGGAGTTTGGGGGTGGGGCGGAGACTGGAAATTCTTGGGGGACTCCACAGCCGACCCATTTCAGTGCTTTCGAGGCCCTATTGAAAAAGGAGCTTGACAAGCTGGACAACGAGGGTTGTATTTCTTCAAAAGGAAGCTGTGGGGAGGGAGATGGACCCGTACAGAGAAGGATGGCTATACGCTCGGCTTTCCGATCAGGCCCTAGCCCTGGGAGGTGTTTGGACTTTTGTGGAGATTGGCTAGGGACCCAGGCAGCCACAGAGAGTCTAGAGAATCAGGAGTGTTGGTCCATTTTGGGCTGTTTGCATCCCATGATGTCTGTGGCCGCAAAGCACTCCGGGCAAGGAAAACTCAAGTGCTCTCCTGAACAATAGCTTCAGGATTTCCAGGTCAGGGCAAGAGGACCCTGAGGGTGTTTTTATGTATCTTTCCTATTTCTGGCTGATTCTAATCACAGTCCTAAGAACAAGTCAACAGTCTTCTTGCTTCTCTGACCCTGGAAACACAGACCTGAGGCGGCTGCCGGTGATCTGTGAAGGACATGGGGCTTGATGTCAAGAAACCTGCAACCTACTAGCCTTGTGACCCTGGGCGAGTCACTTTACCTCCCTAGGGTTCCTTGACACCAAGACGCCAGGGGACCATGAAGTACCATAAAGACGACCGGAGAGCTGCCAGTTTTTAGGCCTGGCATCATCCCAGGCATATGAAAATCATCACCCTCTGATTCTGTCTCATGGGTCCCATAAATGTCAAATTCGATGGGCTTTTTCTTAGTGAGACCCAAAATGGCATTTTTGGACTTGACCCAACTTCTCAAAGTGAGGAGAAATCAGCCACAAGGCTTGTCACTTTCCTCTCCTGACTGCTGGAAGAATGGGAGCTCCCAAGGCCAGGGTGGTGGACTCCCCATTGCCTCCCAGGGGTTGGGGGAGCCCCCGTCAGTTCAGGACACAGAGCCAGGATGGGGCCCCTTCAGCTTCACACTGTATTCTAATTTTGGGCATGTCCAATTGGTGATGGGATTCTTCCAGTGAAGGCCTAACTGGAGGGGGGACCGGAGGTGGGGGAGGAGGAGAGAAAGAGAAAGGAAGGGGCTCCTTCCTCGGGCTGGGAAAATGGGTAAATAAATGTGAAATGAATTTCCAGGAATTGAGACAAAGCTACAGACCAAAGGAGTACAGACCAAAGGAGGAAAGGCACTTGGCTAGCTTGTTCCAACGCGGACAGCCCCTTCCCTTCCCGGGTCTGGCTCCCCCGCGCCTGCGGGCCCCCTCCCCGGCCGGCTCCGCGCTGGGGAAGGGGAGACGACTCTGGAGCCCAGTGGCTCATTCATCTCCTGATAAACTGTTTATCTGAGTTTTAACGAGGGCGCCTCTCTTCCAGCCGTGGAGACAGAAGCCTCCTCATGTTTAGCCTGCCCTGATGTGGGGGGCCTGGGGGTGGGGGGGCGCGGCGACACAGGCAGGCTGATCTTAGGCCCTTTCCTCGAGGCCCGCGCTGCCTCTGCGTTTGGCTGTCAGCTCTCCTGCTTCCTGCCGCCTTTCCTTGGCTGGAGGCTGGGCCTAGCGTGGACTTGACGTTTTCTTCTGGAAAAGAAGGTTTTCTGCAGTCCTTCTCTCTCCAGCCAACTGTCTTAACCATCCACTCGTGGGTGCATGCGTGTGCGTGTGCACATTCTCTCTCTCTCTCTCTCTCCCTCTCTCTCTCCCTCTCTCTCTTCCTCTCTCTCAATAAATTTAAACAAAACTTGGTTCTGACTTGTGGACTTGACCGTGTGTGACCCAGTATCTCAAAAGGAAGATGAGCAGAGTGCCACTGCTATGGTACTGTTAGCATGGGAAAGGATTCCCCAAAATGACGGAGGGCTGTTCCCTGAAAAGATAATTGTCACCAGGTTACTAGAAATTTAAACTACGCGCTTGGGGACCTATTCCCGTTGCACGCCAGTCACCCTGATGGAAGCACACTTGTACACATACGGATGCATTTGTTGAGGCGTACACCCCCCTGCCCCTCTGCGCCCCCAACAACACATGGAGGAATGGTGGGCGAGCACACTGGGGTGCACACCCCCCTTCCTCCCACACAGGCACACCACTCATGTACCCTCCCGCCCCTCCCTTTTCCACCTGGGTGGTAAAGGTTTCTGGAGACAGTCCTCCTCAGCCACCTGCCTTGAGGACTTCACAAACACACAAGCACCCACTGCAGCCTAGGCTCTCCTTTCCCCCACATCCTCTCATCGTGCTGCCTCGGATAGATGTTTATTGAGATAATATAGTCTAGTCTCCCTTACCGCTTCAAAGACTCAAGATAACAAGGAGACAGGAGCTCAGTGACGTAGACCATAAAGGGAAAAACCACCTTACCCCATTTCAGGTAGGTGGGGGTGATTTGCAGTTTCCAGCTACTGAATCCACCTAATGCAACATTATCACATCTCTGAAATTTTTTCCTAGCCACTAACTCTGTCTCCTCCAACTATGGTACAGCCTTGGAAAGGACTCACTGTGACCAACTCCTGTCATCCATCACTCATGCCTCCATCTATTCACCAACCATATACGCTGATTCCAGACACTGTGTTTGCCAAGGAATACATGGAGTCCCTCCTCTTGAGGATCCCAGTGACTACTGGGGAAAAGAGGAAAAACAAGCCAACAATTACGATTTAGGATGTCAATTGCCATGATGAAGCATAGGAATGTCCGGGTAGGGTCGGGGGAGGATCTGAAAAGTCTTCCCAGGAAATTTGATGTGTCCAATAGGAGGTCATAGGCTAGAGGGTTGAGGAAGGGGCACTGGCCATATCACATTTTGGGCAATGGAAGGAGCAGACAACATGATCCGAATCCTGTAGACAATTGGGAATGCTGTGTTAGGGCTTGAGGTCTAGAGGCTGGAAGACCAGGGGCCCTTGTATGGGTAGGCCCCTGAGGGTCTTAAGCACTTTGAAATCTAATTCAAAATTAAACCCAAGTTTAGAAATCCTTGAAAGAAACCTGGGGAACCATATTAATATTCTGATTATAGGTCCTCAATATTTTAAGACAACCTCTATTCAAAACAAAACAAAACTTGATTCTGACTGAAATCTAGGCTGTTCAGCCTCAGAACCTTTGCTTTTTATCTCTGTGCAGGGATTATTTTATGTGCAATGAAAAAGTCCTGAAACTATGATTATAAATTATTACTTGTAACGATTAGCCTTAAAGAATAAGTTAAGTGGGTGGGATGAAAAGGAGAGAGAAAATCACTTTTTACTTTACATTATCTTGAGATAAATCTTAAAAAAAGAGTAGAACACTCATTATTTTCATATTTAAGGAAAAATCAATAAAAAATTAAAACCTGGGCATTAGAGGAAATAACTTGCCCCCAAGTAATCATTAGGCGGGAGATGGTGTTGAAAGTTCTTCATGCTAAAGAGAGTTTTGAAGGTTTGCAGGGTGGGGCCAACCTGTATTCTTAGCACATCTTTGTTTCAGGTATGTTAATCGGTTCACCGCTTCTGTCGGGTGGTAAAGTGAGGGAGAAGCCCACTCGAGGGGCTTTTGTGTGGAGGAGAGTGTGTTGGTGTGCATGCCTAGAAATATGTGACAAACATGGTTTCATGACACTTTAATCTCCCGTCTTAGGCATCCACAGAGAAACCAGATTGCTTTCAAAATAAAGTGATACCCACGTCAAAACCCACACTGGGCTGAGAAAGAAAACAAACCTAAAATGCGTCAAAAACCAATCTCCTGCTGGATCAAAACTCCGCAGTCTGGAATGAGTTTGGGGTGGGGGCTGGGGACTGGACGTCAGTCACCTGAGTTGAGGGTTTGGAGGATGGGGTCGCCAAATAAGTGCATGAGGGGCTTTCTGTCCCAGTTGCCAGACTTAAAAACAAGAAGACAAATTAAATATGGGCGAGGAATTCACCAGCTGCCCTGCGAGCATTACCTTATCTACATCATCTGGGAGCTTCTGGAGAAGGGATACTTATCTCCCCATTTTATAGATAGGAAAATTGAGGTTCAGAGAGGGGAGGAAACTTCCCAGGGCCACATTCTTTGACTTAAGGATCATCTAAGAAGGCAGGGAGGGCATGTTACCTCAGAAGTGTGGACACGGGGGGCTTCCTGAAAGGACTGATCTTTGTTGGCCTATTACTGTTCTTTTGATCTGAATCCATATTTGACTTACCTCAGAGGTCGTGGGCACCAGCAGGCCAAGGAGATTTGCTTTGGGCAGTGACTTTTGGCCATCTGGTCAAGTCTGGGCAAGGGCGCATTTCATTTTCCCCTCCCCCACCCTGCCCATGGTCCCACCCTCCATAATGGAGCATGACTGTAGTAAAACGAGGCTTTTGATCAAGCTTCTCCACATCACTTTCAAGACAAACAATGTCTCAGAAACCCCCAACTGGCTTTTATTTTTCTTATATCTAAGGTTTCACCTTAGTGTCTTTACCCAGCTTCATTTAAAAAATGTCTTCAATTGAGAGGGAAAAAAAATCACAGCATTTCGTTATTGTAATTCACAAAACATACCTTCAGAAAATGAAAGTGGCTTCAAAGTTAGACAAACAACTGCCTTCAGTTTCTAGAAGGCATTCCTTCCCATCCCTCTAACCTGTCAGGCATCACCCCCCGCTCCGACCACCCCCGTCCAACCACAACACTTTTCCAGCCTTTCTTTTGCATCCATGAGATTATCGTGGATGCGAGTAGTGGGTGGAGGGAAACCATGGTGGTTAAATTAAATTAAATTCATAAGGAAATGTATTAGTCGAAATACAAATGTAAGTAAATATAACAGTGATTAGTTCTTCACCAGCACAGGTGGCGAGTATAATTGTGTTTCACCACAGGATTTTTCTAAGGTATGATTTATTATTTGCAGGGTTTTTAGAAAAAAAGTTATATATATATATATTTATACATGTATTTGTATACATATAAATTTTTGAAAGTTTTTTTTTCCACCCGTGGTAGAGAAAGAGAATGGATAAGGTGAGAGACAAGAGGCCCGGCCCTTGGTCCCCTCCCCACACAACGGACCGGGGGCACTACAATTTCAGACAAGTGTTTCTTTCCTCACACAGAGGCTTAACCATGTTAACTAGTTAATGTAAAGCTTGATTAAACTCGCAAAGCTAATCCCTAAAATGTTGGGAGAAGGGCCCTTGAAGTGCCTGGAGGTGGCAGGGAGGAGGTGGGCGGGTAATGAGGCAAAGTCGTGGTTCCAAACTCATTTTCACTTTGCATTGTTTCAAAAGTGAATGATTGCGGTGGTTCAACAAAGTACATTGAGAAAAATGCAAAGCTGCCTCCCTCGCCTCATTTAGGATTTGAGTCACCACAGATGAGCCTTTAAATGTAATAAGAGGCATCGTAATTATCATGCCATGGGGGTAAGAAAATCCTGGCAGATCACATTTTACAGAACTCTGCTTTTCTTTCAAGGCTCTAGCTCAGGAGGGTAGGCAGCCACATTTGAGACTAAATGTTTATGACTTCGGCCTCTTCAACGCATGCATGTTGACTTCTGACGTAGTCTTATCGGAGGGTGATTTCAATATGCTTCTAAATATTTTGACAGCCAAGCAAGCCTTGTGGCACTTGTCTTTTCTTAAGGACTACGGGGTTGTCATTGGTTGTGGGGTGGGGGTTTGGTGTGGTCTCTGACTCGTCCCTGGTAGCAGTTCTTCCTCATCCCACAGTTATTGTGGTCCTAGGTGAAGCCCTCATCTCTCACCAAAGAGAACTAAATTCGCCACTGAGAAACAGGACTTGGTGGTGGTACTGGCCTGCCCAAGGCCAGAGAGCTCCTGCTGACGTGGCCTGAAGTGTCCTCATTTCTCTTCAAATCTTAGTACTCCTGAAGGAGAAACAGGCTAAAATAAACATATATAGAAAGGGAATTATTTACAATTGGTCAAAAACCTCTAAGGAGTCTCCTGGTCACTCTCAAGATGAAGGGATGATATTGGATGCCTTTGCCAATGTGACTCCCACCTACCTTTCCCCATCGCCCCTTTCTACTCTTGGCTCTTCACCTTATATTTAGCTCGTCTCGAACTGCTTGGAGGTCTCTACACATAGCCTGCTCCTCCTCTCTGTGGTGTGTTCTCTCTACTCACTCTCTCCCTTTTGCAAAATCATTTGCAACTTTCTAAATTCTGCTTCAACATCACCTCTTCCATTCTGGATTCCATCTGGGTGGAATTAGTTGCTCCCTCCTCTCAATTTCTACCACATTCTATACTTTCCTCTGCCTGACCGATGATCAACCACACTGCATCCTGGGCAGTTGTCTCTCTTGACCTCCAGACAGCAAGCTCACTATGGAATCCATCTCCACATTTCCAGTGCGTAGTTCTGTGCTTGTCTATAGTGTTTGCATTGCATACAGTACCTAGTAGTGTATACAGCAGGTGCCTAGTGAAAGAAGGAATCCCTGGGCTCGTTTAATTGCTTTTGGAGATTGTTGTGGATGCAAGTAGTGGGTGGAAGAAAACCATGGTGGTTAAAATGATGCCCATCTTTTAATTGATGCAGCAAATTCAGACAGTGATACCTTATAATATTTGATCTTTTCTTAGAAGTCAAATTCCTCAGAGGTATCTGGAAAATAAAAACACCAATTTGACCAAAAGAGATGCTTCACAATGTAACCGGTACACGCAAGTGACTTGGCCTTTCTGGACTGGAGGAGGCCTGGTTGTTGTCTACCTCTCAATCCTCCTAGCAGCCTGAATCCTCACAAATTAGCAGCTTTGAACCTCGAGGTCCACTGACTTGGGCAGCAGAAGCAAGCCAGGGCAAGGCAGGGGTGGGGGGATCGGTGAAGAGTGGTTGGCTCTTTCCCAGGAAGCTGCAGCTTGAGGTGGGGGTCGGTGAGTAGTCCAATTATCCCAGCTCATTCTAGTGAGGCACAGCTGCTGTGACACGTCAGGCTAGACTCAGCCCCTGCCCGTGAAAAGGAAGATGGTGGAATCCCCACCCCCATCCCTGTGACCCCAGAATCCAGTCCTTGTTGGAATGCTTTTCTCTCCCTTCCACCCTCTGGCTCCCAAGCCCCGTTGTCTTCTTGGAAAGGGGGAGTCAGAAGTCATTTCCGAAAGGTCAGGAGAGCCCCAATCCCTCTGAAGACTAGGCTCCCTTTGGTGGATGATTCCTCTTTGTGTAGTCAAAGAGCCTTGCACACCATTTGGCACACTCTGCTCACTCAGGGTGATTGGATCAATGATTCAGTTCACTGGCAACACTGACTAGGCACAATTCCGTAAACAGCCTTAGGTGCTCTAAGCTGTCATGCCTTAGTCACGATTGTCCAGACAACTGAGTCAAAGGTGCCCCTCTGGGTATTCTTTCCTCAGCCTGAATGACACAGCCCAGTGCAAGAACTTCTCAGGGGCAGTGCAACATCGCTCGGGTTCTGTCCACCTGGCACAAAGGGCAACGCTTTGAAGAAGAAATGGATTAAGGTATTGGATTACAGTTTCTGTAGCCGGGCTCAGGGCCTGAGCTGAATGTCCTCCCCCAAGTAGAGTGACTTGGCAGAATACTCTCGGTCTCCCTCCCTCCTTCCTTACTTTCCTCAGGTCTGTGCTGCCCTCCGGCCAGAGGGAGGGTCTAAGGGGGACCCTCCCTCCCCATGACTTCAATCAACGTTTTAGCAAAGAGTACACGGAGTCACATTTCTTCTCTCACACTTCTGTGCGTGTTCTGTCCTTCCCCGTGGCAACGTGAAGGTGTGGGCAAGAATAGCTGGTGGGTACTGTGAGTGAGTACCCACTGTACAAGTACCGAGTGCAAGATAAGGACAGCTGGGCACAGGCAACAGCGCCAAGAAAATTGATGTTAACCTCTTTCTTCTTGGCCTCCTCCTTCTTACCAATCACCTCCTCCTTCTGACCAACAATTTCTTGCTCTGTGCCTGGTACAGGGCATTATATTTAGCCCTCAAAACATCTCAGTTTATAAGCAAGGATGCTAACACCTGGGGAGGTCAGATGGCTTGACCAAGATCATCGCAAATAGACAGGCGCCTAGCTATAGTTTAACTCTCTGCCTAACCCCAAAGCTTGTGGTCTATGGCCTCTTTCTGTTTCATCTGGGATTCTGCTTCTGGTGTTCCTTATACGACTAACCAGTAGGGAAGGTGGTGGTGGGAGTGGAGAGAGATACGAAATTGGAATCCAAGGTGATTCACAAAATGTATAAATTATCAATGGATGCAAATATACGTGGTAAAGCTTATAATGAATGGGAATTATACACACCAGGTGGGGGACAGCGGTTGCCTCTGGAGAAAAGAGAGGGTAAAGTACTTGGTGGATGTTTATGTGTCTTTAGAACATTTCTTTTTTAATATTTTTATTTATTTTTTTAAATTCCAGTGTAATTAACATACAGTGTTATATTATTTCAGGTATACAATATAACGGAGTCAATAACCTTGTACATTACTCAGTGCTCATCATGATACATATACTCTTAACCCCCTTCACTTACTTACCTAGTCCCTCTTGGCCCCTACCCTCTGGCGACCATCAGTTTGTTCTTTGTATTTAAGAGTCTGTTTTCTTGTTTGTCTTTCTTTCTTTTTTTTTTTTTAAGAGAGATCTATCAAAGCACACATAAAACAAATAAAAATTTTTGGTGTCCAAAAGCACAGTGAGATACCATGTCATATCCATCAGAGTGGTTGGTTTTTTTTTTTTTTTAAGATTTTATTTATTTCAAAGAAGGAGAGAGATCACAGGTAGGCTGAGAGGGGGGCAGAGAGAGAGGAGGAAGCAGGCTCCCCGCTGAGCAGAGAGCCTGATGCGGGCCTCAATCCCAGGACCCTGAGATCATGACCTGAGCCGAAGGCAGAGGCTTTAACCCACTGAGCCACCCAGGCGCCCCAGAGTGGTTGTTATTAGAAAAAAAGTAGCAAGTGTTGATGAGGATGTAGAAAAATTGCAACCCCACTCTGTGCATTGCTGGTGGGAAACAATGCAGCTACTGTAAAAAAAAAAAAAAAGGTAGTAAAAAACACAATATAGATCTATCGTAAGATCCAACAATTTCCCTAAGGTCTGTACCTTAAAGAACTGAAAGCAGGGACTTGAACAGATATTTGAACACTCATGTTCATAGCAGCATTATTCACCGTAGCCAAAGGTGGAAACAATTCAAGTGTTTGGCAGATGAATAGATGAGGAAGAAGTGGTAGATACGGACAATGAGAGTATTATTCAGCCTAAAGAAGGAAGGAAATCCTGACACATGTGATAGCATGGACGAACCTTGAAGACATCGTGCTTAGTGAAATAAGCCAATCACAAAAGGAAAAAGATGATTCCATGATTCCATGTCTATGAGCTACTCAGAAAATAATCAAATTTATAGAATCCGGAAGTAGCTTGCTGGCTGCCAAGGGCTGGGGGCTGGGGAGTGGGGAGTGCTTAACGGGCACGGAGTTTCAGTTTGGGAAGATGAGAAAGTTCTGGAGATGGGTGGTGGTGATGGTGGGGCAACAATGGGAATGTACCCGATGCCACCAAAATGGCACATTTATAATGGTTAAAGTGGGGGTTTTTACACGATGTCTACCGTAATAAAAAAAGATCTTTGGTGTCCCGCTGGGGACAAGCAGAAGAGCTTTATAAACAGTCTCTGTCGTGTGCAGTCTTTCCTTGGCTTGGTCCCCATCAGGGGACATCGGACCCAGATTGAAGCGGAAGCCCTCCCCTGGGGGGGACTGTCGGCAGGCAGCTCTCTTGACTCAGGTGGGCCCGGAGCTTGGTGCAAAGCATGTTTCTCCATTCCCTCTTCTGTCGCTCAGCCAAGCACTGGACTCTTTCAGGCCCAGAGGAAGTTCATCTGAAAATAAAAGCAGTCCTTCAGGGGTCCATATGGACAGAAGGACTCCCTTCCTGGTGGACTCTGAGGCAGAAGCTTGACTGAAACCAGCCCCCTGAGTATAGAAACAGCCCTGTCAGCCAAGGCAAATCTGCCCGACCTCAAAATCCCAAATTAGCACCTGGCCCTTCGATAGGGCAACTTTGGTTTAAAGTTTAAGTGAAACCTTGACAGTCCTACGGACTTGAGGTGAGGCCTGGGGCTGCTCTCATAGGATGCTCTTTCTTCACAGGAATGCGATGGTGTGTACAGTGTGGTGTCTGCAGTCAATTCCTACAACTGCAATTAGGGCCTTTCAATGGAGGTGTCAGCCACATTCAAAGGCGGACCGGTCTCACCCATGAAATTCATAATGGGATGAAAGTTCCATTCTGGGACTGACAACTTCAAATGGAATTTGGTGTAATCTTTTATTTATTTACAGGGTTGTGGGAGTGGGGGAGGGGGGTTATGAAAATCCCACCTCACGCTGCACTCTCTACCCCCGCCCCCCAGCTTCCAGGGATAAAAATGAGGGCTGAGATTACATTCGGAGGGAAGCAAGGCTATATTTAAATATGCTTTGGAAAGTGCGGCTCCGTGTCTGAGGCGGTCCAGAGCCACAGCTTCATCCAGCCTGCCTGGGACATTCCAAAGAATCGTTTTTGAGACCTTGTGCTAATTGGTTCCAATTTATCAGTTCCAGTTGCTCATGTAGCAGGGTCAGGTCTGAGAGCTCGATGCTGTCCGAGGGAACAACGCACTGGATTCCCTCCAGGAGCCCAAGGACCCTTCTTCCCTACTTTGCCTGGTCTACACTGATGATCACGGCTGTTTAATTAATTCTCGAATGCCCCTTCTTTTTACTGAGCTTACCCAAGTCATTATTCCATTAGCTCCCTCTTGGTAGATCTTTCAGTGACTTCAGTTCATCTTATTTACACAAAAGCAGAGGCTTTTTGCAGTATTAAGTGAGCCCCGAGAGCCCGGGGAGGGGGCGGGGGGCTGGATTTATTTGTAATTACAGTAGGCTTCTCGCTCCCATCGCGTTCTGCCCATTCACAGGCTCCGGCCAGGGCTGGCGCCAAGGTCTCCAAGTTGCCCTGTGTTTATGTCATTGAGACGAGGACAATATTTCAGTGTGGAGCCAAGCCACAGGGATCCACTCTATAAAACCCTCACTAAAAATAGACGCTCCAACCCCTGCCCAGCCCCCTCCCCGCCTCCGCGACTCCCCCACGCCTGCCCCCAGCTCTGGAAGCACCCAGCTTCAATCCGCAGGGAGACAGGCATGCCAAATCGGCCGAGCTCGCAGCTCTGGGGGCCCGCGAGCTCCTTTCTTCCCCGGGAGTTGTAACTCCGAATAAAAGGCGTCAATTAGCAGTCTTTAGAGCTGACAGGGCAATTAAAGCTAAATTGCAAGACAGAGGGAGAGCAAGAAGAAGAAGGGAAGGAAAGAGAGATTGAGAGAGGGAGGGAGGGACAGAGAGAGGAAAAGAGAGAGAGGGAGACAGATTTCCAATATATTTTCAGTGACAGCTGCATTTTTAAGGAGGATGAACCTCCCCAACTACAACTGGCTGTTTGAATATATTTTCACTTGTGAAGTGATATTTTCAGCGAACGCTGATACTCCCATTTTATTACACTTTTCACGTTAGGTCTAAGCTGTTCGGGAAAATTAAAACAAACACAGAGCAAAAAGGTCTTGTCTTTACAGATGCTCCCAAGCCGCCTGAGTCCCAGTGCACCCATTTCTTTGCAGGGTAAGTTAGATGCAATATGAACTCCACGAGGGTAGATGCATGGATGGGAGGGGCAATGCCCTAAAGCAGGTCTGGGGCTTCCCAGAGTTTGGAGCTGGTGCCTTGGTCATTATACCTCTGCACACTTTCTGCTGTCAGTTTGCTTTTAGCCTAGGACCCCAAGGTTATAAAACTATTGGGAAAGAGTCTTTTTTTGGTCTATTCCCGAGTGACCTTCCTTCACAGTCAGGCTTTGGTTTGGGATTTGGGAGGGCCTCAGACTGCCTTATGCAGATGGGAATTCCTAACAAGGGCGGTATTGATTTTGATTCACTGTTGCAACACAGGAGTTCAGGGGAATGGATTCAAAAGGTGCTGCTCATGGGGGTGGGCACAAGAGAGGAAGACAAGGTGATCAGAGAAGTCAGTCGGGGGGAAAGCACCTTCAGGCCTCCTGCCCTACCCCTGGCCCCCAGCCCAGGGAGGATACAGTGACTACAGTTCCGGAGAGGATGCTCTCAAAGTCACCCTTGCTTTGCTGAACCTCAATTCGTGTTCCCTCCTACACCCAGAATCCTTGTCTCTTTCTCCTCTCTTACTCATTAAGAACTACCATTCCCACAACACCTACCCTGCTCCTGGCACGGGGTGGAGGGTTTCCCATGTGCCGAAGGCGAGGTAGGTGCTATTGTTGTGTCTAGGTTATGTAAGAAGAACGGAGGCTGAGACAGATTCACTAACTTGTTCAAGGTCACCCAGTGGGTAAGTCGGGGGGAAGCTGGGGTTGGAACCAGATGGAAGTCTCAAGACTATCTAAAGTCTAAAATCTGAAGACTTGCTGGTCTCGGGGCAGACACTGGTGATACTATGAGGACAAAGTTCATTCAACAGGCTCCGAATCAACAGTTTTGAGCGGAAGGGATCTGAGAGTGACATTTAGTGGAGGGTGTCGCTAACTAGGGTCCAGGGCTCCTGGATTTCTGAGAATCTGTTCTTGGGAGCAGAATGACATTTCTTCTAGCTCAAGCCCCACCATTTACAGCGCAGCAAGGTGAGGCACCAAAGAAGGTCACACAGTTATGGCAGGTGAAGTCACAACCAAGATCACATCTCTGCCCGGGACTATTTCTGCCAACAAGTAGAATTCCCTAGCACTGGATTTATAGGTCTGCTAGGAGAACTTGATTGAAGCCCTTTAGGGCAAAGACTGATTCTAGGGGCTTTAATAGATATTTGATGACTGAATGTGTAAAAGCAATTTACCAGTGGTTACACGTAGGTAAACATTTGCTATGTTAATTAGAGACCGATGTTACCAGAGCTCAGGAGTGTCGCTATTTGGTCACAGTTCAATCTGCTAATCTCAGTCTCGTAAATCAGGTAAAATCACCTATGTATACCTGAGTTCTTCTCCGTTCATTTCACATTGGGTAATTTTTTATAGAGTGCCTCGTATGGGTCAGGCACTGTTCCAGATTATAAACAAAACAGGCTAGTTCCCCACACTCCTCCCCACTAACTTGCTTTGTGAGGTATTGCTGTGCCATATTGCTATTTTTGGTGAGGTTTGGATGGCGAGAGGCCCAGTTGAGTTTTTTCCAATTTGGAGGCAATTAGTGCATCTAATGTTTTCATTCGTTTTTTTTTTCTTATTTCCTTCTATTATGCCTAAATAAATTTTTTCACCTTAACATTTTTTTTAAATTTAAAAACTACAAGATAATACCTTATAAGAAAATAAAATAATGCAGAAGTATAAAAGGTAAAACCATGAAAGGCTCCCCCATCTGTTCCTCGAGTGGCCAGCATGTTTGATGGTTTGATGGTGTGTATTCCCCCGTGGTATGCATACACAATAGTCATGCAATATGTAGTATATACTCATAAATTCAAGTGGAGGCACGCAGCTGCAATAATTCAGTCATTGGTCAGGGTACTCACAATCGTACTTTTGTAATCTGCACCTGCTGGCATCTTCTGTAGGCCTCTCAGTATATCATAAAGACCAGAAATTTCAAGATTGAATTTTGTTAATGCTCAGGAAAGAAGAGCCCAAGGCACCTCTCACAGCCCTTTCTCCTTGCCTCACCTTACCTCACCTTACCTGAAATCCAAGGTCCAGGACAGTCTAGGCCTCTACTTGAGGCCCAAAGGATGGGCCTCATTCTGAGTTAATTTCCCCCCCCCTTTCTTTTCCTTTTTTTTTGTAAACAAAACAAAGCAAAACCAGAAGTGTTGGATCCTCTTATACTCATGTTATTTTGCACCATGGATATATTTATTTATTTAGAAACATGGATGTATGTCCATGACACTACCATCAGAAGAGCTCATTCTTTTTAATGGCTGCATGCTCTTCCATGAGGTATCATGATTAGAAAAACAATGTTTTACTAACAAGGAGCATTTGGGTTTTCTCCTCTTCCTTTTTGCTATTCTAGACAAAGCTGCAATGGAACAATTTTGATACATGTCCTCTGCTTTATTCATATGTGTATTTCTGTAGGGTAGATTCCTAGAAGTGAATTGTTGAACCTAAGGCTTCATGCATTTGAATTTTGATATTGCCATTTTCCCTTAAAACACATACCAGTTTGTACACCAAACACAAGAGTGACCTCGACCCACACCTATTACGATGTTCATGGTCACTGCAGGTGTTGGCCAGTGGGACAGGCTCAATGACAGATCTGCCAGTGGGGGAGGAAAGTCAAACCACGAGTGTCCTAAGAATTCGGCTTTTGTTAAGTCTCCCTGAAAACAGTCATTCCCAGCAAAAGTAGATTAGAAGGAGGGATGAGAAGGCCAGCTCCCACCTGGTGTCTGGCACTAACTAGCTGTATCTCTTGGAGCAGGTCACTACCTGGAGATCCCAGGACCCCAGTTCCCTAATGTGCTGAGCAGGATCACATCCTGTACTCTTCAAACCTCCCAGGGTTGCTGTGAAGGGAACATACCCTCTGTAGTATGGGAAAGTGCTCCTCAGGGAGGACTACTGCCCCATACAGATAGAGAGAGCAATGTGGATAGTATTTAAGTCTACGTATGTATATCAAACGGTAATAGAAAGAGGCTCTGAGTGTTTTGGGTGAGTGTCCTGGGTTGAGTTTCTAAACCATGTTTCTTCAAGCTTCAGAGAATGTGATGAGTAGTGAGGAGCTTCTGGGGCTCCTTTATAATGGTATGAAGCAGTTGGGGGGAGAACGACAGAATGGTGTGTGATTGCCCAAGACCATTAGGTTAATGGTTGTGTCTGCTAGACTTGGTACAGAGTTGGCCCTTAAGACATATGGAGTGGATGCATGAACAGTGCTCACTTACAACCCAATAGCATGAGTGCGCCTTTGACTTTCAGTTGCAGACCACGTAGCTGCCCCCTGTATTTTGCACTTTGATTTCATGCCATGAAGCATGCTGATGCTTAGCACTGTGTGCCTGACTTACAGGAAGTCCACAGTCAACGCTCCCATTTTGCTTCCTCCACCCTCTGTGTCTGGACCCTCCCTTTGTGGCACAGTTCGTATTGATTCCCCTGCTCCTCCCCGACTATTTTGGGGTATGTGTGATGTAGGGGACAGTCCCATATCGTCGTTGCGGGCAAACACAACTGTGCTCTGATTTCCCCTTCTCCACCTCCTTTGTGGTTTGACAGCAGACAGTGCTGTCATCCTAGCTCAACACTGCTTTCCCCACCTGGAGAAGAGACCTCATACTCACTGTCTTTAGGAATCTTGTGAGCTTTCGGGGAAATGATGGCGCACGGTGCTATTCCAGGGTTTATGATCCACCGCAGTGAGGAGCTTTAGATGGTTCCCCTTCACGTTATTTTAGTTGAATGTTAGTGACAGCAACAACTAACATTTGGTGCATTCCAATTTACAATCCCCTGTAACCCGTTTAATGCTATTCTTTCTATAAGATGTCATGAAACTGCATCTCCAAGAGGAGACATAGCTTCCNCAGAGAGGCAGGCAGAGAGACAGGGAGAGGAGGAAGCAGGCTCCCTGCTGAGCAGAGAGCCCGATGCGGGCCTCGATCCCAGGACGCTGAGATCATGACCTGAGCCGAAAGCAGAGGCTTTAACCCACTGAGCCACCCAGGCGCCCAATGCTATTCTTTCTATAAGATGTCATGAAACTGCATCTCCAAGAGGAGACGTAGCTTCCCCAACCTCCTGCTGCAAGAAGTGGTGGAGCTGCATTTCTGCCCCAGGCCACCTCCCTTGGCCTGATTCTGTGGCGCTTTCCTGACTTGGCTCCTGTTCTAGCCTCACAGGCCCACGGGCATTTGTCAAGTTCTGAAGCCAATGGAACCCATCATCTGGGTGAGTATGAGCAGATCTAGCCTCCTTACTAGCTCTAATCCTGCCGAGTTCCACCTGCATTCTTCCCTTAGAGCCGGAGGAGGACCAGGGAGCTGGAAGGGTGGGGAGTCCTTAAGTTAACAAGCCTTAAAACAGGGCCTATCCCCAAGGGAGGCTATGTTTTTGAAGTCTGGGGTGGGAGATGATCTCATGGGGGAGCAGGTCCCCAGGGAAGAGTGAGGTTAAAGAAAGCCAGACTAAGGATGACCTCGGGACACTGGCCTCTCCCTTCTGGCCTCCATCCATCACTGCTCCTCTCGCCCGGCGTCTCCAGTCTCCTGGGGCATGGCTGTCTCCTCCTTTCTTTTTTCTTTAGCATCAGGGAAGATGACTCAAACGCTGCCTTAGGGCACCAAAGGCATCCACAAATTGGTCCCAATCCCAGCTAATGAGGAAAGCAAGAGAGGAGTCTGGCAGGCTGTGTCCTGTGGCTTTGGGCTTTGAGAGGAGGGGAGAAGGAGGCGACTGGCTAGGCCCTCCTCTGACCCCTTACAGTTCTGAGGCCCAAGGCCTCATGCCCTGGGCCTGTGGATCAGGCTTTTCTGAAATTTTATCTGTTCCAAGGTAGTAAATAAACAGAACTCTCTCTCCAACCTCCATCCCTCAATTCCACACACACACTTTCCCACATTAGATCAGGCAGAATGGAGGAGAGTTTAGGAATGCATTCTTCAGAACCCCAGAGATCTTAGTTCCCATCTCAGCTTGTCCACAGAGAGCCGTGGGTCCGGGGATGGACCGCTTGACCTCTCTGAGCATCAGTCTTCTCATCTGTGGGATGGACACACCGACACCCAGCTCAGAGGGCTCTGAAAAAGAGGTTTGGACCTGTGACTCGCGTGGAACCTGGTCCTTCAGGAAGTAGTGTCTTTTATTATTTTCAAAATCTCTTTCCCTTGACCTGCTTGACCAACACACACGTGTGAAAGTTGGCAATTTCAGGGCTGACACACACCCAACCCACATGTTCACTCCATTTCTTTTAAAACTGATCCTTCCATGACTTCTTGTAGTGTGGGGACCCTGCCCTCCGGACTGCATGGAAGCATCAGCTTCACTGATGAAGTGCTCTTACGATGGGCTCAGTCCATTCCCTCCAATGACAGGGGGCGGGTTGGGGGTGGGAGTCTCAGGGTAGGGAGTGGGAGGGCCAGGGGGAGGGTAAATAGTAGCCAAATAATGGCCAAGAATGTTCCCTGTCTTCTCAGCTACCTCTCTTTCCCCATTGCCATGTAATCTCTTCTAATTTAAGGTGGTCTTCTCGGTTGATAAACTCAGCTGACTTCCTTTTTTTTTCACGCCCGGCTTGAAGTCGGAAATTATATTGGTAAGACTCACGATGGTGGATGTTATTAATGTGCTTAATGGGCACTCAAGGCAGTTTAAAGATCTTAGCCTTTGCATGGCGCCTTTATCCCACCCTGGGGGTAAATAATGGAGATGCTAACACAGTCTGTAAAGGGGAAAGAGCAGAGGTGGCCTGCCTGCTTCACAGAGGCAGGATGCTTTGATGGCCTGTCTGCAGGCAGGGTGATGAAATCAGCTTCCCTCGTTTTTATACCCCTTTGAAAAGGCCAATTCTCCCAACACAATGCACACTTCCAAGTCGTTTTTAATTTGGCATGAAAATGTCTCCTTCATCCCAGGCTAGAGCCAGCAGAGTTAATGGGAAACACATCTGGGCAGCTGTGCTCTCCCAAGTGAGGAGGTGAGCAAAGGGGGCAGGAGTGTGGTCAGGGTTTAAAGATAGCAGCCTTTAGCCCCCATCAACCCATAGGGATCTAACCCATCACAGGGGATTTGTCAGTTATCAGAGCTATTTTCAGAGCTATCTCTGGCTCCCTCTTTCTCCTCCCTGGAGGTGAGGTTTGGAGGGGGTGGGGTGTTGGTTAACATTTTGGTGGCCCTTGGTCCCTGGTCCCAGGTGATGGGGGGGCATTCGCTTTGGGTGCTTTCCTACGTAAGTGCAAACTAGTTCCTGGCTGCTCCCTCTTCTTCTGCAGACACTTTCCGTGCCTGACCTCCTGCATTAGTTCCGAGGATAGAGACTTTGGCAGGGGATAATGAATGGGTAGGCTTTGAGCACACCCATGTCGAGCTTTCAGGATTCCCCATGGCTTATTTTCATTCCCTTCCCTGTCTAGATTCTTGGTGTCTGAATTCAAATTTAGAATGAATTTGTATCTAGGACAAAGAGACCGTGGCCCTGATAGACAAATGTATGTCAATAGTGACTTTGTCTGTGAATGCCTAGGGTCCCCGACGAGTGCTCTCCTCCTCAGGCTTATCTCATCCTTACTTTGGCCTCAAGTTTTAGGCCTATCTTTACCATACTGCAGCTTGTATGTTATTCTTTTTAATTGCTCTCTCAGGCTGAGGTGTGTAACCTGAGGAACCCTCAGGTCTGATTTCTTAGGGAATGTCTGCAAAGAATGTGTGCGATCATGGCTTTCATCAGATTTTCAAAGAGCTCTCACAAGCTAAAATTAGGGTGATCATACATCCCGATTTGCTTGGGACCCTTCCAGTTTACACCGGTTGTCCTGGTGTAATTGTTAATAGCATCTCTTTTTGCTCATCAAAATGTTTTGGCGTGGATAATAAATTACACTCAATTCTCATTATATACAGGTTCTGTGTTTGCAAATTTGCCTGCTTGCAAAAATTCATTTGTAACACCCAAATCCGTACTCCAGTACTTTGGTGGTCATTTATGGGCATACACAGAGCAGGGGAAGATTGAGGTGCCCATTGTGCATGTTTTATCTGAGATTAAACAAGATGGTCCTTTGCCTTCTTGTTAAAGCTCTCACGACTGTCCTTTCCATGGTCTATTTACTGCCACATTTTGCACCCCTGCCTTTCTTTCGTGACTGTGCTGTTTAATATGGCCTTCAAGCGTAGTGCTCAAGTCCTCTCTCGTGCTCCTAAGCCCACGAAGGCTGTGAGGTGCCATATGGAAAGACTGCATGTATTGGATAAGCCTTGTTCCAGTGTGAATTATGGCGCTGTTGCATGAGTTCAGTCTTAACGAGTCAGCAACATATATTACATAAAATGTTAAATAGAAACACACATAAAACAGGGTGAGGGATTGATTGGTTCATAGAACAGAGGCTCAGAGGGACCTAATCCTCATTTCCTCTAGAGCGATGGTTCAGTCTTTGCTAATTCAGGTGTCTTTCTAGATCACAACTACCATGAATAATAAGAATCAATTTTATTTAGTCGCTCTTGCTTCTTACTAGCTATAACACATTAAGTAGTCACTTTCCCTTGGCAGACATCAGTTTTCTCTCAGTAGGATGAGAATGATGCCCTTGAGTTGTCCTTCCCCCTTGCCTTGAGTTGAGGAGAAGCAGGTTACTTGCTTGGAGAGGTTCTCTGGGGAAGGCAGCTCCCGATGACAGCTATCCTGTGTCTCAGACTGACCTTTTTGTTGAGGACTCTTGTGACAATAACTGGAGTGGGCCTTTCCTAGGCATGTTTTGTTGGGGGGAAAGTCATTGCTCACCACAGTGGAATCCATCCCCTTCTCCACCACTGCTTCCTTCCATGGAGCATCCACCACCAATCTGGAGAAGTCCTCAGTCACAGGGAACACAGCAAACAGGCCTTATATCCTGGGAACATCTTAGTCTGTTTTACAGGTACACTATAAAGCCAAGTGGGGAGCATCTAAAATGGGTCAATTAAAAACAGGAAGATAAGGGGTCAGAACTATCATGGGCTGAGTGCCCACAGAGAGTTGGGCATTATATTGTGTCCTTCAATAAGTAACCCTACTTCCCATGACAGTTTTGCTGGTGAGATATTATTATTATTATTTTTTTAAAGATTTTTATTTATTTATTTGACACAGAGAGAGACCAGATCACAAGTAGGCAGAGAGGCAGGCAGAGAGAGAGGAGGAAGCAGGCTCCCTGCTGAGCAGGGAGCCCGATGCAGGCCTCGATCCCAGGACCCTGAGATCATGACCTGAGCCGAAGGCAGAGGCTTTAACCCACTGAGCCACCCAGGCGCCTGCTGGTGAGATATTATTATGTTCATTTAAAAACAGATGTGGAATGGAAGCTACAAGAGGTAAAACATTTGGCCAAAGACGCTCAGTAAGTAAGGAGCAGTGTGAACAGTTCAAACTCAAGTCTTTCTTTCACCCTCCAAATCCCATGCTATTTTCCAGCAAATTCTGCTTTTGGAGGATAGGGGCTGGCCTTTGAAATCGCATGATCTCTGACTCCCTAGAGAGCTTTGGGAGAGAAGGCAGACCACATTGTATAAGGAAACCCCCCGAGGTGTCAGTAATTTCCTTGGGACCCCCGGGGTCCAGTGACCTCTCTCCAGACCCTCCTGGTAAGGAGCAATAGTGGCCCTCACAATCAGTAGCCCCACCTACCCCCAGACACCATGGTCTGTGGGCTGCCGTCTGGTGAAGGTCATCCTCTTAGCCTTGCTTGCTTTTTGCTGCTTTCGAGCACCCTTTTTCAGAACAGGAGCTCAGTTGCAACTCTCTCTTTTGCTTGGCCCCAGGACAACTTTTCCACTGTCACCGCCCTGTAGCCTCAGCTGGCACAGAAATTCCAAAATAAATGAACGTGTTGTAAATTGGGAGAAAATATTGTGTCCTTGCGGTGTTGATGTTGATTGCAGCTCGGCGGCTCAGGCAGCAATGGCTACAGCTCAAGCTGCATATTTCTTTACCCAAACACGCAGAGGGCCTGCCCAGGCCAGGAGCTCTGCAGACGCCTCCATTCAGTATGCACTTTAGCTTCTAGAAGGTGTGCCCGCCGGGGCTGACAAAGTGCCGTTGATCCGCAGCCCCCAGCCAGGCCAGGGGCCCGGCTGTCAAAGCCAGGCTGAGACCTGTCTTCCAGCCACGAAGCGTTTGGGAACAGAGGCCTGCCGATCACACTTTGGCAGGAGACGGCCCCCTGGAGTAGTGCGGTGCTGGCCTTCAGAATGGCCCTGGGGCCTGGCACAACACATCCTGTAGCTAACTGAGGCCCTGTGGTAAGAGGCTTCTTGGGCCGAGGGTGGGGCTGGGCTTGCTTGTTGGGGTCTGGCTTCAGGCTCTGAGGGGGTCTTGAAAGCTTGACCACCCAGCGTCATTTTGGTAGGAACTTAAGTGAGAAACAAAATCCCCTTTGAAGAAGGCTATGGGCAGGCACAGGGAGAAAGTGGTTTGTCACAAGGATTCCCCCCCCCCGCCCCCATTAGCCCAAAGACTGGGCCTGAATGTTCTATGGAGTCGTGGGGACTCTTATGCAGGTCAATTTCTACCGCGTTTTGGAGAAGACATCTGTTTTTCTGTCCAGCAGCACTGCCTCCTCCTCCCCACCAGCCCCGCCCTCGCCCCACCCCTGTCCCCCATGCCTGGCCCATCCTTTAAGACATTGCTCCCATTTCCCAATCACGTGATTTGGTGGTAGAGCGTATCAGGCTCTCCTGCCCTTGGATGCAGGGGCAGGTCATAGTCTTATCTGCCAACCACAGAACTCCATTTCCTTCACAGCAGTGGATGTTTGACCTAAGCTGGATCCATCAGGATCCTTCCCTAGAACTTTTATTTTCTTTCTTTCTCCCTGGGACTTTGGATTTGGTGGAGAAGGTGGCTTGCTGTTAGGTCAGAGGGCTAAAAGGGTATGAATTGAGGATGGGTGATAGGCATCTTCTTTATGTTTGGGGAAGACCTATTTATAGAATGAGAGAGAGTGAAGGTGACACACAGTGTCAATAACCAAGTAATGGGAAAGAGAGTGGGAGAGAGGGGCCTATGGATCACTCCAGAATTCCTGGATCTAGTTATGTTTGAAGCCAGGTTCATCCTTAGATTCCCCAGTTAAATGAGTCAAAAGAGTACCCTTGTCCCTTCTTTTTTAATTCTAAACTAGTTTGAGCTGTTACTAAGAGTCCTATCTAAAACAAAGGTAGCGGCTTGCGGCTCAGCCTTGGACAACTAAATGGGTGCTTCCGAGGAGGAGAAGACAGGAACTAGGAAGGGAATTAGGGACAACTGTTTTATGAACATCATGCATGATGGTGGTCTTCAGTCCTACCTCTACTCATTCTCGTGTGTTTATTCAACTCACATTTATTGAACACCCATAGTGTGCCAGACCTGGGGCTATGAAAATGAATAAGGTGAAAACTCTGCCCTCAAGGAGCTCATTAGTCTAGTTGGAAAAACAAATAGACAGTGAAAGTACACTATGAGATTGTATAGTAGTGGGATTAGAATACAGTGCAAGGATGGAAGACCAGTGCTCTGGGAACACCGAGGTTGCCTGCCAGCCCAGGAGCGAAGGGAGATGGGGCAGACTTCCCAAATGAAGCAGTGCCTAAGCTGCAAACAGATTCTGCTGGGGTGGAGGTGAGCAGCTGGTGATCCCAGATCTCAGACTCTTATTCTGAGGTTGGGCTGGAAGGGGCTGGGGATGAGACCAGCACAGAAATCATGGTAGCAGGTGACTAGCTGGTAAGGCTATGGGAGCCACAACTGATGCCCCATCAGAAGCTATAGATGTTTATAAGGAGGTTCAGATATTCCTATCAGGACATGATCTGTCTAGGACCATCAGCATTCATCTGCTCCAGGGGTACCTGGTGGCTCAGTCGGTTAAGCATCTGCCTTCGGCTCAGGTCATGATCTCAGGGTCCCGGAATTGAGCCCCACATTGGGCTCCCTGCTCTGCAGGGAGTCTGCTTCTCCCTCTCCCTCTTTTCCTCTCCCTCCCCCCTGCTTGTGCTCTCTGCCCTCTCTCGTGCCTCTCTCTCTCAAATAAATAAAAATCTTAAAAAAAAAATTTCACCTCCTTTGTCCTCATTCCTCCCCATATTCTCTCCAGTCTTTTTAACCACTGACTTTGCTACCTGTCTGTTCTTTCCAGTAGTGGTTTTCAAGTATTTTTGATCACCCTTTTATCAGTAAAATAAATTTGTAATTATGTATATCACGCATATATTTATAAATTACATATGTATCTATATCCGCTGTGCAAATGTATTACACAATCATAGAAATATATTCAGAAGTAGGAAATTTAAGAATAAAAACAAAATTAATCGTGTTTTATGTGCCTTGTTAATAGGGCTAGCTAAAGACGCATTAGCCAATATGCCTTTGGGATAAAGTTAATTGTTAACAAAGGTAGATTGACAGCCACTCATTTTGCAAATAGCGTCTTTAGTAATTTGATTTTTTGACGGCTTCCTCCTCTTTGATGGTGCAGCTGGCAGAGAGCTCCTACTAGAACCGGGAACAGTGCACCACCTCCCGCATTCTGATTGTTTCCTTGCACTATTGGACTTGTCCACCATTTGTACATTTTTGCAAAGCATTCTTTTAAGTCATCTGCCCATTTTGTGGAGATGAGTTTGGCTAAAATCAAATAATTGTCTTAGTCCGTTGAGGCTGCTATAACAAAGTACCACCCAGACCATGTGGCTTATGGACGACAGAATTTCCCTCTCACCTTTAGCTGCAAGTCCGAGCTGAGGGTGCTGGCATGGTCAGCTTCTGGTGACAGCTTTTCCCCAAGTTGCACGCTGCTGACTTCTTGCCATGCCCTCATGTGGGGCTCCTTATCTGCCCTTATGACCTAATCATCTCTCGAGGGCCCCACCTCCAAATACCATCACATTGGGGATTAAGATCGCAGCATATAAATTGGGGGGGGGCACAAATATTCAGCCTAGACCAGTAATAGAAAGTATTATTCTACTTAAATAGGCACATGTAAATTAAAATACACAGAAATGCTCCGAAATCAAACAAACCGGTGAGGGTGTCATTGTGAGGTCCTATTGTGGGAGTCCCCATGCAACCTCAGTGTGCCTTGTGCTGTTTGTGCTATGGGACGTGTAACAGATGGACCAAGGAATACTGCCAGTGATAATGTAGGTATTTAATAGAATAGTTAATTTATGTTTTAAGAGAAAATAAACATGCATTGAAATGCTAATGTTTTCTTTCAGTGCTGGGATTATTGTATACATCTTCTGGAATGTGAAAACCAACTTTGGAGATGATTTACTTACATCATGGTGAGGTAAATTAAAGGTGGCTGCAAATTCTTCTTGAAAGCTGATTCATATGAAGTCTTGAGGCTTTGGGCTAGACCTCTTGGGACCCACTCTCTGGGAGCCCTGAGCGGCCATGTCGGATGCTTGGTTACCTTGGTACTGCGGTGCTGAGCCTAGCCTGCTGGCAGTCCCTGCACAGGTGTCAGATGGGGAAGTGAAGCTGTCTTCTGTCTGCCCACCAGGTGAGTATCACTGAGTGGCCTTTGTTGATATCCCATGAAACAGACTAACCAGCCAGCTGTGCCTTGCCCCAAATCTTGACCCACAGACATGTGAGATATGATAAGATGGTATTGTTTTCAGACTTTGCGTTTGGATGTTGTTTGTTAGGAAGCCACTGAGAACCTGAACGTAAGACATCGCCTTTTCAGCTAGATGAGTGTAGTCCCTCTCGACTTTTCATGATCAGTTCCTTCTTAGCTTCATTTTAACTCTGAATGTACTTGCCAGGGGCATTGATAGGCTATGGTGGCCCTCTCTGGGGGAAAAGAGCATCACCAGCAAAACTCCAGCTCTCTCAGAGTCCCAGGGAGATATGACCATTCTGTCATACCCATGCTTAAGGCTGGATCGGATCTGTAGCCCCTGTTCTAGGTCCAGTTCTGCCTGGTGATTCTCAGTCCCAAGGCTTTGTCTCCTCCTCAGGGTGTGGACCATGGAGGTTTTTCTGAGGTCCTTAGCCAGTGGACCCACTCTGTTTTTTCTTACCAGTCCTCAGTCCCCTGGATCCTGCTCTAGCATTGATGGGATTCTCTGGAATTGGTGGAATTCTATCCTCACTTGGAATTTGGCCTTCAGTGCATCTCTGTCCTATAGCCTGAGAGTTGTGTTCTTATCTTTTCCCTCCAGAGTGATTTCCTTAGGCCCCTAACATTTGACTTAGATCTGGTTTGGGCTAAGGCAGGTCAGTCAGGATCAGATCCTTGGATGGTGGGTCCTTTGTTGAGAGAGCAGCAACTTGTCCCCTGCAAGAAGTCCTTGCCAACTCTTCCTTCCCCAGGTTCCCTTCCTCCCCAACCCCAAAGCCAGTCTGGCTGGGCACCTTTACTTCCTCCAGTGAAAACCAATTAAGGAACTGTATCAGTTACCTATTACCATAATGATGCTATGTAAATAGCCTCTCCAAAGCTCACTGGCTTAAAAGAATAAATATATATTATTGCTCATGAATCCAGGGTTTACCAGATGGTTCTTGAAGTCTTGGCTGGGCTCACTCATGTTCTGCAGTCAGCTGTGGATTTGGTAGGTGACTCTGCTGATCTTGGTCAAGTATTTTCATATGTTAGGGGGTTGGCTGGCTGTTGGCTGGTATAGGAAGACTTGGCTGGGAAGACTGGACTCTCCTTGTAATGCTCCAGCAAGCTAAGCCAGCCATGGTGTGAGGCTGCTATCATCTCATGGTAAAAGCACAGAAGAGGAAGTAGAGTCATCCCAGTGTTTTTCTTTAAGCTTCTACTTTCCCACCAGCCAAAGCAGAGTACATGGCCATGGCCAGCATCAGCATGGGAGGCAACCATGAAGTTGCACGGCAAAAGATGCACACAGGGAGGCCGTTAACTGACCATTCATGCAGTCAACCTAACAATAAACCAAACTCTTTTCTGTCGAATGGTTGCTGAAATCTTAGCTGGAACAACAGAACAGGAGCTCACTTGCTAGGAGCTGTTTTCATGAGGAAAGCAGTTATTTGCAGAACTGAAGCAGGGAGGACCGGGGAAGAAATGTCCTGCTTCCTCTCTCCCTGACTTCCATTCTCCTCCTAGAGACTTCCAGTGGCCAAACCCAACCTGAAGCCAGCCAGTGAAAGAGCCCAGAAAACAAAGGCCGTAGGGGTCAGCCTCCCTGGACACAGAGTAAGGCAGAGCAGGGTAGAGAGTAGATGCGTGTTTGTGTGTGTCAAGCAGGTCAGTCTAAGTTCAGCCATACTGCTGGGGACAGAACTGAGAAGTCTGCCTCATGATTCCAAGCTCAGGAACTGTGGGTAGGCTAGTTCCAAACATAGCCATGCTCCACGTCCTCCCTCTCTCTTTCATTTCCCCCCTCCCTGCTTTGGTTAGGTTCTCTGAGATGTAGATGCTAAGATGGTTTAGGTTTATGGGGAGAGATACCTGTGAGGAAACAAAGGAGAGGAGGCCAGAGGAGCTTGGGAGAGATGTTAGATCATGATGCAGTTCTCACACCTGTGAAGGAGAGAGGAAGGAAGGTTGGATCGGTAGAGTCTTAGGCAGCAGTGCAATTCTAAAAAATTTTCAGCTGGGCCAATGGGGAGTCCTTGAGAGATTCCCATCAGAAGAGTCCCACATTTTGCGGGAACTGTCTGCCTTAGTACTCCTGCCAAGCTTACTCTTTGAGAGCAGCCGTGGGATGCATGGTTTCGGTGTTCGTACAGTGATGCATTCAGATCCCAGTAGCTGGAGCTATCAGTCAATTATGCTTTTGGTAGCAGGAGCTCTGAGAGCCATATTTCATGGCTTCTGCCCTCTTTCTTTCCTTTTTCTCCCTTTCTTCTTTCTTTTCTTTATTCAGTTAAGATGTTTGGAGTGTTGTTTAGGCTCTAGTCTTGGTGCCAGGTACTGGTGACATAGAGTGAATTAAGACAGACAGATTATCTACCCTTATGGAACTTCATTATTTATTCTTCTTTATGATTTTTTTGTAGGATTCTGTTGAATGAACTCAACCGAAAGCACTTTTGAGTCGAGGGAGGGAGACTTATCAAGCTCTAGGTCCTTCCTTCCCACCTCGTTACTCCACAGAGCCAAGCCAGTTGTCTGGTGCAGCATTAAGATGACCATATTTCTTAAACCCCAAACCAGGCCACTCTTATTTGTAAATTTATTTACAGAAAAAGTCATAGGAAAATGCAAAAGCTAAATCACATTTCATTCTGATTTTAATGACTCTCCTTTCAAGATAGAGGGCAAATTAATGAAATTTGGACTTATCCCAGGAAATCCACGCTATGTGTTGAATATAGCAAGCAGGCTAACATCAGACTCGTTTGGGTGCAAAAACAGAGATTCATTCAAGTTATTCATAAGTTTGTCACAAGATTACATGTGCCTGGGAGTTTAGGAAAAGCTATTCAGCTGGTCTTGGGAAGAGCCAGAATCTGGGCCACACAGAGACTGAAAGTGGAATCGTAAGGTCATCTGGAATCCTGCGTGGTTCCAGGAATGTTGGCCTCAGGAGCTTATGGACCTTGACTCTGGTGTTCCACCGTTTTCATGACTCATCTCTTCTCCGTGGCTTATTTTCCTCTTCCTACTGACTGATTTCCTCAACTTCTGTTGTTTATAGTTTCTTCACTTCCTAGTTTCTGACCCTCATAACTTCACCTTGATCATGATACAGCATGATCCCTGTGGTTTATTTCTGTCTTACAGTCTTTTGTCTTCTGCTGCTAAATCCTTCACCCTCTTCGTATTTCTTGGGTCAAATTCTAAAGAGAAAAATTCTGATTGGCCCTGATCTTCTTTTTTAACAGTTCATAGTTATTGGTGCTGGATTGAGGGGCCTTTGTTCAAAGGTCCAACTGTGGTCTAGTCAATTGGGAAGGTTGGGTGGATTTCATATGATTCCACCTGTGTTCTTGAAGCTTTCTCTCCTCCTGAGGCAGTCAGTGCACCAGTTTCCCTTGGGAGAGAACCATGACTTCATTGTTGAAGATATAATATTTAAAAAGTCTTTTTTTTTTAAAGATTTTATGTATTTATTTGACACAGAGAGAGAGATTACAAGTAGGCAGAGAGGCAGGCAGAGAGACAGGGAGAGGAGGAAGCAGGCTCCCTGCTGAGCAGAGAGCCTGGATGCGGGCCTCGATCCCAGGATGCTGAGATCATGACCTGAGCCGAGAGCAGAGGCTTTAACCCACTGAGCCGCCCAGGCGCCCAATATTTAAAAAGTCTTATTCTCATTCTGCACCACAGTCATGGTGAATGAAACGTTGTCATCCACCTGCCAATATCCCAGTCTTTTTCATATAAACTAATCCACTGTCCCTATTTCCCAGAGTGATGGAGGAGGGGTAGATGTGAGGTTTATCAAGTCCGCACCATATGTCAAGAATTCTACCAGACATTCTGCATTCATTGTTTCATTTGATGAGGACAAAACCCTGTGGTGTAGGTATCGCCCGTTTTTTACAGATGACAAAGCTGAGACAGAGAGAGGTTAAGTAACTTGCCAGAGGTCAGGAACTACCAAGTAGCTGGCTCAGTATTCAAGCCTCCGTTTCTGACTCCATGTCTGTACCATTTCTTTTTCAACATCCTACTTCCCATGTCCTTCCTGAACTCCACTTATGCCTGGCTCAGACAGAGCTCAAAACACTCTCCTTTCTGCCCTCCTTGGCCTGATACACACATGTGTGTACCTCTCTTTGTCCTCCACTTAGTTCTGGATCCCAGTGACCATCTAGTTCATGAGGATGGTGACCATGTACTGTCTGCTCCACTCTTCATGTTGTGTTGGCCTATGCCACAGACCTATCTCTGGGGTGGTAAAAATAATTCTGGGTTAGAGGCTGTCAGAAGACCTCAGATCAAGTCTCATCTCTGCTCACAGTGGGGTGGGTGACTTGAGGCCAGTTTTTTCAAGTGACGAATGAGAAGGATATGCAAGCTTCTTTCAGTCTTGAAAGGTCATGCCGCAAAGAAAACAGAGTTCTTTCCGTTTCTCTCCAATTCTGAAAGCTAACTGGTGTTGGCTCAGGGTCCCAGACCTCTGAAGACCCAGTCCTTCGAGGTACATCGAGACTCTTTCACCGTCTCCTGATGCTAGGAGTCACCATATGCAGTGTTTGAGAAACTGGAGGATGCTGGGTTGCAGCTAAAAAGGGCTTGAAATTCTAGTAAATGCTATTTTCCATCTAATTTGGGGCCTTTCACGTGGGAGGAACGTGAAATAAAACTGAGTGGGAGAAAATAATTCTCCATAACCTGGATTTATTTTCTCCAGCTGTTTCCCAGGACCATGGTTTTGATTCATCAATGCCCTACAGTTTCACACATACCATCCTAGCCTGCCTGGAGCCCCAGTACAGGGATGCAAAAGTCTGCTCAATGGGCATCCGTCACCAGCATGTGTGTCCATTAAACAGTGAGAGCCACTACATAGTTCTAGTTACTAGGTTTAAAATAGTGAGCAAAAAAAGATGTGGCCCCTTCTTGCCAATTGCTGACAATCTGGAAGGAAAGCAGTCAATAAACAAGTAATAAGTATTAGATTCTGACTTAGGCAGTTTTTCTTTAGAAATTTCATGGGGAGTAAATCAAATGGGCTAGTATCTTTTTTAAAAAAAAAACTGCTTCTTACTGTTATTCTTTACAAATAAGATCTCATCGTGAAGAATTCCTCCATATATGCCAATGGGGGCTTATCACAGTCAAATTCAGTTATGGTAAGACCTAGTAAAACCAGTCCTGTCTTAGAAACTGATGCTGTCATGCGGCTGATAGCCTTCGGTAATCTCCTGAGAAGCAGCAGGATATAGTTGGATTTGCTTGGTTCTGTAGTCAGTCAGGCCTGTGCTTAGATTCTTGTTCCTCTGCTTATTAGCTGTGTTACCATGGGCAAGCTACTCAGTCTCTTCCGGCATGTACGTATCATTTATCAAATAGGCTTATTATGTGGCTTTACAGGAGTGAAAAAGTCAAAATATGTGGCACATTGTAGGTATTCATTAAAAATTTTCAACCCCTTCCCTAAAAATAAATAAGTGACAAGATGGATCCTGAACCAAATAATGGAAGAAGGAAATTGTTACATAGTTTTGAACTAAGCTTGTCACTCTATTCAGTTCTTAGATAATTTTCCCTCTTCTTCCAATTATTCATTAAATAATTAAGGACTTACTATGTGCTAGAGATACTAGGTGTGCTGGGTTAGGGAAGTACAGTGGTAAGCTGGGTGAACATAGCTATTGCCCCAATGGAGCTGTTTGTAAATTTTTCTATCTTTGTCTTCGTTTTCTTCCTTTCTCCCTTCTTTCCTCCCTTCCCTCCTTCCTTTCCATTCCTCTCTTCCCTCCGTACCTTCTTTCCCTCCCTCCTTCCTTTTCACCTTTCTTCCTTCTTCCATCCTCCCTTCCTTCCTTTCGGTCTTCCTTCCTCTTTTCTCTCTCTCTCTCTCACTCTGTCTCTGCTTCTTTTTCCACTAGTGGGCTTTTTGTATGGGATCTTGCTTTCGAGTAAGTAAGGATGATTAAGGCGATGTTTGAAATTGTAGGGGAAGTAGCAAACACCGAGACACAGAAAATGATGTCAACACAATGGGAGGGTAGCTTTCTCTACTCTTTTTTTCTTGTGGGAATGAAGAGCCATAATTAGGACACTATTGCTGTAGAGAGTGACTCTAACATAGGAAGGATCCAGAGAGAGTATTTGGTGTATAGAAGCATTAATTGCAACCATGTGGGCCAACAGCCTGGCATGGAAACAATCGTGCTGTCTACAGAGCTCCGTACAGCCGTGGGCTGTGCCATCTTGGAAGCTGACCTGGGTGGTTTTCTGCAGGGATGCGGGCCAGTGACTGTTTACAAGTCTCTATATTCTATGGCTGCTCTAAACAACTGGTAACTGAGGTGATGAAGGGGCAGGGGCTTTGCATAAATAGAAGAGCAAATGTATATTTGTCGGCATTGCTCTCCTCTCCTTTGTGTTATCCTCTTTCCAAAAATAAAGTGCATTGTTCCCGGGGAGTGGCATTTCAAGTGGCAGCTGTCTGCCTGGCTGACTCCTTCCCACAGAGCAGAGCCCAAGGAAGTAACTAGGGTTAACTTGAGTTTGTTCTGTCCTCTACCAACACCAGGAATCAAGTTGCCAAAATAGCTGCGTTCACAGGGTGTGTCTGGCCGAGCCCAAATGCCCGTTGCTCACACATTTCCAAGTGACACACAAGCTTTGTGGGTACCCATGTCCTTGGGTTCTACACAAGTGCTGCTCATTGGAACGCTTGCCCCAGAATAGTGCATTTGTAAGGAACAGCATAGCACATCTTCTGTCTTCCGCTCTCTCAGCAGTAAAATATGGCCTGAACATCACCTCGCTGGGTTTGGATCAATGAGAATACAAATAAGGTTTGATTTTGATTATGCACCTGTTAACCTGAGGGGTGGGCCAAATTAGGAAGCGGACTTGGGCCTCATGCTCTGCTTGAAGGCTGACTTTAAGAAAAACCCAAGACACAGTAAAGGCCAACTCAGGGTCACTGATCTAAGGTTGTTTGCCTGTAATATTTTATTCAGGAAAATCTGTGGGCAGAATGTAGGGCATCATTAAGGCTTCTGATTTAAATCGGCATGATTTAATTCAACAAATACAGACTAAACCTATAGGTGTAGTTAGTATACCGAGATATCTATGTAAAATAATCTGTCCTCTCTTCAAATGGCTGTTACAGTGTTTTTTGTCAGCAGGGATGTGCTGAAGGGCTAGTATGTGTGTGAACCTAGGAGCATCGGTCATTGGTAGTGGGAGAAAAGTTCCTAGGAGGTGGCATAATAGCTTGAAGAAGCCGTTTCCAGCCACACTGTGCAGCAAGTACTAAGTGTGGTAGGGATTGTGCATTGTGGCAGAACATCCATCCATCTATTCATCCATCTATCTATCCATCCATCCGTCCCATTTTAAAAATTGACTAAGTGCAAAAAAATAAAAAATAAAAAATTGACTAAAGATAAGGTGTTGGGGTAAATGGAAATATGATATGTCTGTACCATAAAAAAGGCATTTCCTGGGTTGAATGGTAACCCCCCCCCCAAAGATAGAGACATGTCCTGATCCCCAGAACCCATGAATATGATCTCATTTGGAGAAGGAATCTTTGCATAAGTAATTGGGTTGAGGATCTCAAGATGAGATCATTCTGGATTCTCCAGAATCCAATGACAAGTGTCCTTAGAAGAGACGCCCAGATAGAAGAGGGAAAGGTCACATGAAGACGGAGGCAGGGAACGGAGCTGTGCAGCCACAGCTGCCATCAACTTCAAGAGACGAATAAGGATTCTCCTTTAGCGCCTTTGGAGGGAGAGTGACCCTGCTGACCCCTCTGCTTTTAGACTTCAGGCCTCTGGAACCGTGAAAGAGAAAATTTCTGTTGTTTCAAGCCACCAAGTTGTGGTAATTTGTTACGTCAGCCTTGGGAAACGAATATAGGGCACACACTAGTAATTTTATTCTGGAAATCGATCGTTGGAAACCAGCTTATTCTGAGCTTTCGGAGGCCTTTCATTCGTTCCTTCACTTGCTGCTGCACAAACATACACGTCAGGGCCCCTGTGTGCCGGGCACTGTTCTTGGTGCTGAGTAAACAAAAGCAGTAAGACTCACTCAGCTCGGCCCGTGCAGGCAGCTCACAGACACAGGCAAAGCAGGAACTCCCGAGGGAGTGAGAAGGCCCTTCAGGTGTGTGCTGTGGGAGCACAAAGCAGGGCTGGCTGTTATTTGCGCAGGAACAGAGTAGTTTGCTGAAACACTGCCCCATGCCCTAAGGCGGGGATGTGCACAAAACTGGGGAAAATCTGCTTCCACGGAACTTCTGGGGGTGGGTCCTTTCTCGAATAGGCGGGTGTGTGTGTAGTTTCTGTGCAGAGTTTTCTCTGACTCTGCCTTCTGAATCCTTTGGAGCTGGAGATGGTGAGTGTTGGGAGTGTGTGGGTGGGGAGAGTGGGGTGGAGCAGAGGGAGAGGAAGTGCCGCCAGAGAAAAGGACATCCCTACCAGGAACCTGGCCTGAGCTAGGTGTGGAGGGAAATTTCCCAAAGACACTGTTTTGTCTCTTAGACTTTTCGAGTATGGTTGTTCATGTCTTCGTTTATGGGACGCTGATTTACTCTCGTGAGATGGGCAACGTGATTCCGTGCTGGCGGTCAAGGTGGAATGGCAAACGAAAGCAGGAAGACGCTCAGGAGCTGAGTAGTCATATGGGGGACAATGACATAGACCTTGACTTGAGCACAGGTTGAGCCAGGGGTGTTCAGGCCCCAGTGTGAACCCTATAGATGGACACAGTAATTCTATCGGTGGTTAGAAAAAGGGGTCAATGAGAGTATGGGCAGGGAAGTCTTGGAGAATAAGTGGCTCCAGGTGTGTATTGAAAGATGGGTAGGATTTAGCCAGATGAGAGTAAATAGAGGCTGGGTAGGTCTCCCTTTGTTCTTTGCTCCCTTTCTTAAGCCCAGAGTTGGAAGAGGATAGCATGCCCAAATGTCTTCCATCAAGGATTGTCCCCTGGCAAAGAGGGCAAACTTGTGTTAGTTGGGATATCGAATTCTGGTAAATAAACAAACAAACAAAATTTTGGACACACAAAAAAGCATATACTTTTAATGTAGAAAATGTAATTTGTAGCTAGATTATAGAAGCCTTGAATATCTGTTGAAGTGTTTGTATCGAATCCTAAAGGCAGTAGGGAGCTATTGCTGGGGGTTTTTTTTTCCTTCTCTTTACAAGATTTATAATCTATTTTCCATCTTAAAAGTAATAATACTCATTACAGGAAGTAGAAAGTCTATGGAAAAGAAGAAGAATAAATTACCTGTAATCTCCCCTTAAAGAGCTGATTACTGTCAGTATTTCTTTCTGCATTTATTTTTTACAATTGTTGTGGAAGAGAAAAATCACAAAAATATTATTTTATATCCTGCTTTTTTAATCTTGCCATTATAACACAAGAATTTCCTGATGTCATTTCAGTCCTTCAGGAACATAATTTTTAATGCTCACATCTAGGAGAAGTACATTAATTTGCTTAATCTTTCCCCTATGGTTGAATATTTGATTTACTATCATTTTTCATTATTATAAATCATGCTGGGATGAGTTTCTTCGTGTAATAATCTTCTTTCATATTTATGATTATTTCCTTTGGCTAGATCCCTAGATGGGGAATCACTGAATCAAAGGACATGAACATCTTTAAGCTTCTTTGAACATTCTGCCAAATTGCTTCCTTGGGGGTTGTTGAGCTTTGGAAGTACATGATGAAAGATGAGTCTCATAGCCGAGGACAGGCAGGGCCAGGCCAGAGAGAAAGAGCATTCCAAACATTCTAACAGGAAGAGACATTCCAGAGTCACCGAAGCCGCAGCCTTGGTGATATGCTGTCCTGATATGAAAGCATTGCTGGTGGCCCTGCCATTTTTAGAAAGCCAGTTTTGAATTCTTCCCTATATGGGAAACAGTGCTCCAGACATGCCGTCCTTTTTTTCTGTTCCTCAAGCACACCAAGCTCACTTCTACCACAGGGCCTTTGCATTTGCTATGTTCCTCTACTGGGAATGTTTTCCCTTAGAACTTGTCATGACTGGTGCCTTCCTATTCATTTCAGTTCAAATATCAAATGCTCAGAGCGGTCATCTCTAATGACACGCTCTAAAAAAGTCAAACAGCCTCTGCTTTCAGCAACTTTTATCAAGTTGATTTTATTCATAGCACTCATTATTCCTGCCCATAGTCAATGTTCAATTTGTAGAATGATTGATGAAGTCATTCAGTAATTCATTTCATCAACTAGTATTTTTTGAGGGCCACTTTAAAATATTCCCATTGTCCTTAAGATAAGGAAGAAAATATTAACATAACCTATGGAAGGGTTTCCAGAATTGGTACCTATCCAATCTCTCCTGTCTTGTCTTGATTCACACCATGCCTTAGTCTCTGCCCTTGAGCCATACTCACTTTCTTTTTTTTTTTTTTTTAAGATTTTATTTATTTATTTGACACAGAGAGAGAGAGAGATCACAAGTAGGCAGAGAGGCAGGCAGAGAGAGAGAGGAGGAAGCAGGCTCCCTGCCGAGCAGAGAGCCCGATGCGGGCCTCGATCCCAGGACCCTGAGATCATGACCTGAGCCGAAAGCAGAGGCTTTAACCCACCGAGCCACCCAGGCGCCCCATACTCACTTTCTTTAGGTACTTAAATGTGCCATGCTTCTTACTGCCACAGGGCATTTACACATACTGCTTCCTCTGCTCCAGACAGATGTTCTTATCTTTACCTCATCAACTTCTACTCATCTATCAGATCTTAGATCAATGGCACTTCCTTGGAAACCTCTCTTGTACTAGGTCAGGTTCTTCTAGTACATACTGTTTGTGGGAGCAAGTCTCCAAAGATGGCACTCTATGAACCGCACCTCCCAGCATCCATGCTTTTTTTTTTTTTTAGTTTTCTCTCTTTGAATCTACTCTGGCCCTGCGACTCACTTTTTTGATAAACAGAATGTGGCAGAAGTAACATTGTATAGTTTCTGAGACTAGGTCATAAGAAACCTTGCATCTTCTACCTTGGCCTCTTGGAATACTTGCTTTGGGGACACTAATCCCTTTCAGAATCCAGCTGCCATGCTGTGAGATGCCCAAGCTACACGGAGAGGCTGTGGGTAGGTGCTCTCATCCTAAGGCCCCACTGACAGCATAAACTGACAATCATGCAAACAAGTTACCTTGGATGTTTAGCCCACTTGAGCCTTCACATGATTCTACCTTGATATGTTATGATAGCACTTAAGTCAGAACCACCTCGCTGAGTCCAGTCAGTTCATAGAAACATGAGACACTAAAAATAAATGTTTATGTTAAGCTGCCAAGTTTTGGGGTTGTTTGTTACACAGCAAACAAGTGAAACACACTTCTAGCATCATATTCCTTTTGGCACGTCATTCCTCTCCTTCACTGGATTCATCATAGCTCCTTGCCTGATTATTTAATTAATTATTCTCTTCCTTAGTAGTCTATAAGCTTTATGTGGGCAAAGACCATCTTGACCATGTCTTTTTTTATATGTTTGTTTTCTCTGGCTCACCATTTGGACTGGACGATCAGTGCTTCATGGCCACCAAAACATGTTTGGGGAAACGGCCATGGTATGAGTTTCAGGGAAGGCAGGGTTTTGCCTCCCGGCAAGAAAGCTGGAAAGTCAAATACTCCCTGTCTGTTTCTGAGACAGCTGGGGCACAGGATGTGCCCTTAGTCCAGCCAACTAGATGCTCCTGCCTGGGTCTCTGAATCTACAGCTAGTAGTGCAGAGAAGCAGGGAGGATTCATCCTACTGGCTCTGTTTGGAGCATTTCATGGCCAGTAGTGGCAGCCTGGATGCCCTAACCAACTCTTCTCAGGTATAACTCAGGCTATGCTCTGGCCACCCTGCTTCCTTTTGTTCCTGCCCATCCATTTTACAAGTTAGTTGTCCAAACTTGCTGGTGATTCTCTGAGCTATTTGATATCCCTCCAGAAATTTCATTTTTGTGTACATTAGCTAGAATTGCTTTTTGTTGGTTACTACTGAAGATGACCAGTTACATACTACCCAGAATGGTAATGAAGGCACAGATGGTATTTAGTAGGTGTTGGTAAAGGAATGAATGAGTATATGCCAAGGACTCAGGAGGACATCAGGGATTCCTGGATAAATAGACAGCTAATTTGGGGGAGCTTATATTTTACTAAGTTATACATAAGCAAATACAGTAATTACAGGTAAGTGCTGCAAGAATTATAGGCACAAAATTATGGGAACTAACTACATTTAGAAGGGGAAGGAGATGGGCATCCCCTTGATTTATGTCAGTGACTATAATTAGATAAACAGGAAATGTTTATTTATTGATGGAATGGATGAATAAATCAATGTAATGTTGAGGCAACGTATATGAAAGAGCTCGTCAATTGTAAAGTGCTACATAAGTGGAAAGTATTAGACTAACACTTGATTTCTTTACTAGTTAGGACTATTTATGTTGCAAACGTCGGAAAACCCAACTCACACTGGCTTAAATAAGAAGACAGCTGATTGGCTTATATAACAGAAAAGGCCAGGGAGTGTAATCACTTCAGGGGTTCCAGTGTTATGATCAAGACCTTCTGTTTGATTGCACCTGCGTTGGCTTCATTTGGCTTCTGTCTACTTGGTGGTTCCCAGACATCTAAAGCTTCCCTGTCTCAGGTTCATGTTCAGAAAAAACAAACATGAAACTCTTTCTGGTTCTTGAAGCATCACTCCTTAAGTTTGCACTGATGTGACAGGCTTGGCCTTGCATGAAATGTCCGTCTCTGAATCAATCACTGATGGAGGGAGATCTGTCTGATGCTTGGACTGACCAGGCCTACTTCATGGTTCTGTCCATGGAATTGGGGTGGCGGCCAGCCCTGCTGTGACTACTTGTGGCTAGGACCATGACACTGCGTGCTGAATGCTTGGATTTGTGAGTCTTGCTTCTGCTGCTTAAGAGAAAAGCACATATTTATCTCTAGCTTGGATGACACTTCTCTGAAATGGGGAAAATAAGAGTGCCTCCATCATAGAGTTCGAATAAGGATTAAAAGAGTTAACATATGCAAAATGCTTAGACCAGTGTCTTGTACATGGTGAGAGCTTAATGCACATTCATTGTCATTCTTTGCTGTTATTGTGTGGACCAAGAATAGGGAAGCAATGGCTCCCAAAGGAAACTCACAGAACTGTTACCAGAAGAGGGTATGAATGAATGCTTGAAAGGCAAAAGCAACAAACGTCCACTATACTTCATTCCCGAGCTCTAACCAACAAACCACTGGAGGTCAGCAGCCAATAAGCTCTTGGATGAAGCCAGCTGGGATTCACAGCTTCTCGTGGGGGTCAGGCCTGTCCTCCTGGAAGTTCCAGAGCACAATCATGACCACCTGATTAACTCCCCAGCAGGGTTGACTGTCTCCTTGGCAATTAGTCCCTGTTTTTCCAGTCTTCTTCACCTTTGGGGCAGTCTTAGGAAATCCATGCTTTGGCCAGCCCAAGTGCATATTAAACCATTTCAAAATGTTGGAAGAGGAAGTCTGCTTGCTTAATGTGTAATTCAGCTGAAAGAACTGGAACGACTTGCATTTTGGTATGTTCCTCATTTTGCAAATGAATGTTATTTTCGTAATGGACGATAATGGCTCCTTCAGAGTTATTCTGATCTGTCATATTAATGTGAATTGTGGTGCTTTAATAAGAGCTGACTTTTGACTCCTTAGGTATGCAACATGGTTGTGAGGCTGCTCAAACACCAAATCACCCATTACTCTTCTTGTGAATTGATATTTAGTTCTTATATCACTACTTCCATGGGATGAGCAAGAACATGATAATACATCAACAAGCCCAAGGCTATATCACTGGCTTGAAGTGACAAAGGACTGGTTTTTAAGTCCTTACAAAATTCTGGTCAAGGAAGCAGAGTGTCCATGTTGTCTAATTTTGTCTAATTCCTCATTCTTCAAGTCCCTCTAGAAACAGACTGGAGAGGTAGTCCAGACATCCAATTTTCCCCAGTTCAGTTTGTTTCAAGGCGAGGGTGTTCACATCATAAAAGAACAGGGCAAGAAGAATTCCTGGAGAGCACGTCTGCAGAGAGGTGGTTTTGAGCTAGGTTCTTAGAAAGAAAATGTAAACTCTTCAGAAATTTTCTTACAGGAGTGGTGAGAAATCTGCAGACCTCTCTATGCTAACACCACCACTGGGGGACACCTGGAGGATGGCAGTGACAGTCGGTAGGCATAAAGCTCCTATGACACACCCTTGTTTCAGCCCCAAACACAACAAGATTCATGGGTTCCTTTGATTTCTTTGTGCAGTATTCCATTAGCTCTAGGCTCACTTTTGGAAGATTCCATCAGCTCGCCTATCTCCCAGTACCCAGATCTCCCTCCTCTTACTCTCCAGTGGCTCATGTTTCCCCAAGTCCCACTCTTCCTGACCCACATCATCTCCCACCTGTCCTCCCACCCCAGCCTTATCCTCTTATAGGGCAACCACTTACTTTTACTTATTTGGAGCAGACCCAATACCAGATGTTACACAGCTTTGCTATAATTCACGTCAAGCTCTGTATCAGTTCTTGGTTTGTAATATGCGGTCACACAGTTCTCCTCTCATCAGTCGTGTTAGTGAACAGTCCTCAGTTGCTGCCCGTGGAATAGTAGACAGAACATGGTCAGTGCGCTGTAAGAGACTTAGGTTCCCATCTCAGCTGGACAGTCTCACTAGCTGTGCAGTTGAGGCAGATTACTTAACCTCTGTGAGCCTCAGTGTCCTCATCTGTAAAATGGACACGATCACATACATGCCAGAGGGTTTTTTTAGGAAAAATTAAATTGGGATACCACAGACTCTCAGTGAATGGTTGCCCTTGTTAGTTTAGAAAATCATTCAGGCAGACAGGAGGTGGATTGGTCTTGCCTGCAGAGGACAATGGTGCCTGTTCTTCTCCCCCTTCTCTAAGCCCCCTTGGACTCTCCTGCCCTCTCTCCTCTTTTTCTTGCTTCTTCCTCGGCCCCTTTTTCAATCCCACCCACAGCTCTGAGAGGAGGGAAGAGGATAGAGTTGTTTATTTTGAGACTAAATTCAACATTGACCCTCAGAAGAAAACAACCCCTGCAACATGCTCTGTTACCACATAAGCGCCACATTTAAACAAAGCCTTTTGGCCTGAACTGAAAATTACCGTCCCGCTGGGAGGCATAAACCTGAGGGGCTGCCTGTGTGAACGAGGGACGCGCGGCAGCTGGCAGGGCCCTGTCTGTGGGAAGAAGCCGGGGCTCCTTGCTTTATGCGCTGATTGGCTTGGAAACTTGCACTGCGCGTTTCCTTCCACAGACAGGGAAAACAATAGCAATCTGTTAACGTGGTGGAGGGCGGCAAAGGGACTACTAGATTGAATTCCATAAGAGCCCCGTTCAGCTGCCAGCTAGAGAATTCTGTTGGGGCTTCAGAGGACAGAGTCTGAAAATGGTAGCATGTGGATAAGACTGCAAAAAAACTTCCCACACCAAAAATAACGACAACAAACCAACAATGGTAGGGCTGAGGAATTTCCCTTTGTCTGGATAATAATATTGATATGATAAAGGCAGACATTTATTGAGCACTTATTACGTACTGGGCACAGAGCTAAGCGGGAGGTTTGTATATATGGATTCATTCAATCCTTACAACCAGGCTTCCTTTCTTTCCTGCTTGCCTGCCTGCCTGCCTGCCTGCCTCTGCCTGCCTGCCTTCCTTTCTTTCCTTTCCTTTCCTTTCCTTTCTTTCTTTTCTCTCTCTCTCTTTCTCTCTCTCTCCCTCCTCCTTCCCTTCCTCCTTCCTTTCTTCTTCCCTCCCTCACTCTCTCTCCTTCCTTCCTTCCTTTCTTTCCTCTCTTTCCTTTCCTTTCCTTTCCTTTCTCCCTCCCTCCCTCTCTCCATCTTCCTTCCTTCCTTCCTTCTGTCCCCCCTTCCTTCCCTTCCCCCCTCTTTTTTTCTCTCTTTCTTCTCTCCCTCTCTTTCTTTCTTCCCCTTTCCTTCAAGAAGAAGGAAATTCTTCAGTCCTTTCTGACTTAACACAATTAAGAAAATTTTTAACTGAAGTATAATAGACGTATCGTATTAGTTTCAGGTGTAACACACAGTGGTTCGACAATTCTATACGTGTCCACCATGATAAGTGTAGTCATCACACAACATGATTACAGACAGTATCATTGACTTTACTTCCTGCACTATACCTTTCATCCCTGTGACTTATGCGTTTTACAACTGAAAGTTTGGGCCTCTAAATCCCTTCCTGCCTTTTTTTTTTTAAAGAGCAGTTGTAGGTTCACAGCAAAATTGAGAGGAAGGTACAGAGATGCCCCACATCCCTCTTGCCCCCCCCACACATGGCTTCCCTACTATCAGTACCCTCCAGGAAGTATTTTTATCCTAATTTTCACAGATGAGGAAACTAAGGCACAGAGAAGTTCAGTAATTTGCCTACAGTTACACAGTTGGTGGTCTGAACCTCAGCATTCTGGTTCCCAGATCCACACTCTTAATCCCTACCTTGTACTGCCTCACTTTATATAAGATGCTCTTAGCTGATGATGCTGAGCAGGGCTATGTGGAACCACATGGGTCTCCCCATTGGATATGCCGCAGTGTTGCCTGGCTATTTGCATGCTGTCTGGTCATTTCTTGACAGACTGTAGATCCTTGAGGATATTTTCACTTCAGTGTCCCTCACAGGCCTGCATACTGTGCCTGGCACATGGAAGGGGCTCAATAAATGCTTGTGGGATGGAGAACATGTAGGTACTACATTGGGTGATGCTGACTATAAAGGTGAAGTAGACATCCAGAGAAGATGGAGTGCTGTGAGGGACAGAGAGGGCACAGAAAGGTCTGTGGAAGAGAAAGGAAGTGAGGTAGGCCTTGGAAATTTCAATAGAGAGAAGGCTGAAGAAAGGACACTCAGAGTAGGAAAACAACACAGGCAAAGCACAGAAATGGGAATGAGAATAGTGTGGCAGGTGCTCATAGGGATATCTGGTCAACCAGAGAGAGCACTCGAACTTGGTACAGCTGGCCATCACCTGGGCTGGTGGAGGTGCTGGAGTTGGAGGGGAGCATGAGCAAGGCAGTGCTTTCAGGAGCCCAGGGGCCAGCATGGCCCAGTGGTTAAGTGCTTGGAGTCTTGGGGTCAAAGCCCAATTCAGCCATCTCCCAGGTGTGGGACCTTGTGCCAGTTACCAGGCACAGGTACCTCTCTGGGTGGTGCAGGGATGAACTGAGATCATGTGTGCATAGGACCTAACGCTGTCTTATAATCAATGGTGTCAACTGCCCTTATTTATCCAAAACCTCGAAGCAGAGGATGGACTGGAGCAGAGACAGACCGAGCAAGGGTTGAGTTTGAAGGTCATGCCAATCACAACAGCAACAATAATAAATTCTGATATTTATGGACTTTTGCACTCAGGCTCCTCATCACATAACCACCCCGGGAGGTGAGTGACTGTCCTGATATTGCCCTTTGGCTTCCAGGCCAGTGGACTCTTCCCCACCACATCCTGCCGATGAGGTTTAGGAGGTGAACGAGTTGGGATTTTATTGGCGGAAACATCCCTGGGCTATGTATTTGGGGTGTCAGATAGGTGTCCTACTTTCTGGAGGCCTCTTTCAATTCCTGTATTTTGAGAAACCCGTAAGTCTTTCCACCCTCCCCACCCCCTGGGAGATACTGCCAAGGCCCCTCACCCTTTCTGTACATAGAATGACCATCTTCTGTTTTTCACACTTAACTTTATGTAAGTTTCTTTTTTATTTTGTTGTCATTTCCAAAAAAATTTTTAATTTCTTAATTTCTAGGACTAGAAGGTAAGCTCCATGAGCCCAGGGGCTTTGTCTTATTCACCATTATATCCTCTTCACCTAGAATAATGCCTGGCATGTAGTAGGGGCTCAAGAAACATTTGTTAAGTGAATGAATATACTTCTCCAGACGATACACTTGTCCCTGGGGATTCTGATTTTCGGCACAGACCCAGAAAACGGTAGTGAGTATTATTATTATCACCAAAAACTTTCTCATTTCCCTGCAGCCTCCATTCAACAACTAGACTGTGCATTCTTTACACTCAGTGTCCTGGGGTCTTTAGGATCTTTATTTCTCCTGAATTTTATAAGTGGCATTGCATGGAGTAGGTTCTTGGTCAATGCCAAGAGACTGACTTGTTGGTGTGATGTTTGTCTTTGTGCATGTGTGTGTGCGCGCGTGTTGTGTGTGTGCAGGTGGACATGGGTGTGGTTTCCACACCAGCCCGCCTTCCGTGGAGCCGGAGGATGTTTGCTGAAGTTAGTCAGAGTGGCTGGGACTCAGGACTCTTGAGTTCTCTTCCTATGATTCATGGGCATTCTGGGGAAGTCTATGAAGCCCGTAAACTGTGGTGAAAGCTGGTATTTAAAAAAAGGAGGATGACTTCGTTCTTCATTCCCTTTTGTACATTTTTCCACTAGCACACAGGCTCCTCCAGGAAATTTTGGATCTTCAACCATCTTTATAACAAGTCATTTTATTATTATTTGTTCTTACTTTTTTTTTTGCATAAGTTGTCTACTAACTAGGTATTTGTTCATAATATTTCACTGATTCCTTGAATCATTCGTTGTTTTGACTCTCACATACTCTGACCCTACTGTGTACCAGGCACTGACCAGTACTGCAGACATGAGACACGCTTTTGCCACTGAGTTGCTCTTGGGATGGGGAGACCACCAAGGGTCCAGAGGCAGAGACCTGGTAGAGAGGTGTGTGAGGGTTGGGGAAGGAAGGTCAGGGGTTCAGGGAAGATTTCCAGAGGTGGAGCTCTCTCTGAATGAGAGCTTATAAGGTGCCAGGAATCATGCTAAGTATGTTGCAGACATTATCTCATTCACTCCTCACTGATTTATGAAGTAAGTGCTATAATCCCTGTTTTTGTGTGACCTTGGATGAATTACTTCACTTCTCTAAGACTCAATTTCCTCATCTGTAAAATGGGATTTGTCAAACCTTAGAGATTTGTGGTGGGGATTACATGCTTAAAAACATATGTAAGGCACTAAGCAACATGCTAAGTTGGGGTTACTTGGTGGGCTCATAAATGTGACCTACTGCTATCATCACAACAAGATGGTGAAGCCTGGAGAGGGTGAATGACTTGCCCAGGTTCCCAGAGAGTGTCAGAAGTAGGATTTGGATCCTGTGCTCATGAGTTTGGGCCATACTACCTTGTATATCTGCTTGGGAATTTGGAATGGGTTTGGAATGGGGTTTTTCCTGGATGGAAATGTGTGTTATTGAAAGATTTTCAGCAGAGGGTGGCCACTTCATAGTTCCTATCTGTAACCCCATAACTTACCTTGTCAACTTCTAAAATGGAGATGGCCCCACCACCTTCCTTGGTTTCCAAACATGGTAGCTCTTGTTCTAAAGTCTCCCCTTTCTTATGAATTATGGGGTGATTATCTAGAATGGAAACCATGAAACCAGTAGAGGACCAAGGATTCTCACTGTGGAGCCCCTGGATGGAAAATAACAAAAAGAACTCATTCCTATAGGAGGAGTCAGGGAGGAAAAGAAAAGAGAAAAGAAAAAAAAATCCATTTCTGTCTCTGGCCCTGCTGACTGAAATAATTTTTATCCTCTGTACAGAGTCACCACCCAGCTCTTCTTGGAGCCAGGTCCTGGGAAAGTTGTAAGGAGCCCTGATAAAGATTTACATGGTTTGTTTGCTTTCCCCAAGCCTTTGAAGACCAACAGAGGAGCTAATGTTTATGGTTGGTTGGTTAACCCTACAGCTCTCTGGGGTCTTCTTCTGCGACCCTTGGGCTGATTCTCAAGGTGGGAGGCAGCAGGCCATGGCTGCCCCATCTGGGGAACTGGCTAGTGTCTAAAGGCCAGGGTTGGAGAGGATTTCAGACCCAGTTACTCTGGAGGCTTTGCTTACCACAACAGCGTCATCACAGCAGAACGCCCCCACCATCTTCGAAATAGAACCAATTCATCCCACAGGGGAGTGAACTCTAGAAGATGAGCATTAGGAGGAAAAAAGAGGTTGGGGGTGACACTTGTAAGGTTGAGTTGAGCAAGACATGAATAGATTTAGCTCTGAAATTGCTAATTCCAGTCAGGTGAAGGCAGACTTGTCCAGGGTTCTTTGGTGTGAGGGACATTATAGGAGGGTATGTATATATTTAAAAAGTAAATGAATCTCTGCTTTATTTTTTTAACTCTAATATTTTCCTGGCACTGCTGGTTAGAATTACTTGTCTGGGTGTCCTGAACTCCATTTCTGAGCCCCAGCTGAAAACCATGGACAGCTGTTGGGAAGTAGACACCTTGGAGCTCTGAAATATTTGGTATGCCTTTCCGACCTTATTAAAAAACAAATCCGTTTGGTTTTTTTCACATGTTCCTCCACATCCTAGGATAGCTACTGAAAGAACATTGGAAAAACATGTCTTTTGGGGGTTAGGTTTGTCAACGGTTCCGGGGAGGAGAGGGCTTCAGTTCTCTGCCTCCTACTGATAGCCCCAGGTCTGCCGTTTCTGTTCAGAAACCCGGGACTAACAGTAGGCCTCATTAGGTTCTTCTTCTGAATAACAGTGACATTCATTTGAGATGGCAAGCTCAGAAATATTTATCCATGTATTAATTCATTGGTTCATTTTTTCACTCAACAAACTGGCCACGAGGTCCTCAGTAAATGTCCAATCTCTAAGACCTCAGCTGACCCATGACATCCTATGAAGGGTGGTCACCCCTCACTTTTTATGGCCAAGGAAACTGAGGCACTGTGAGATTGAATAATCAGACCACACAGCGTTTCTGACTCTTTCTCTGGGTTGCTTTCCCCAGCTTCTGAAGTATGAGAATTGTAAACCTGGAAACCAGAAAGACCTGATTCCAATTACGTGTCTTCTACTTACCTCAGGTGAGGCCTTGGGCAATTTCATGCCTCAGTTTTTGTTCTTCTGTGGAAAGTGGAGCCAAACAACAATAACAACATCACCAGGGGTGTCGTGAGAATGACACCAGACAAGGTGTTCAGAGCCCTGTATGAATAGGTTCTCCTCAGGAAGATGAATATTGGCATTATTCGGCCAAAGCTGCAAGCCTGTGCTTTGGTCTTGGAGCCTGAAAGGAGTGCTTCACATTCACACAGGGCTTAACCGGCCTTTCAAAGCTGTAGCTCCTGCCTGTGCTGCTGTTCTGGGCAGAGGTGGTCCTGAGAGCAGTCAGCTTCGGTTTCTCCACCAGGAGGTAGAAATATTTAACATAACAAGGTGACCTCATCAGGGGCATACCAGATGCTATCATCCATAAACAGCCGTTTATTCAAGCTGAGCAGGCCCCCCATGCCACAGGTACGCTGGGGAAAGAGAGATTGAATTGTTCAGATCTGCAGGAATGGAGGGCGAACAGAAAGGCAACACAACCCTTACTCATAACTTCCAATTGCTGCTATTTTTTTTAATTAATTTTTTTTTGAAGCAGGCTAAACAGGTTTTCCATGGAAAGGTATGGAACAGACCCAAAGCAGGACAATGACAAAATTTCCTTTTTCACAGAACCGTCTTCCTCCTGCCAGTCCCCAGACTCTCTCCCCATCTCAACCCACCCCGCCCCCCACCGCACTGTTCAGCACCCGTCTCTGCTCCAGCTTCCCATCCCTGAAAAAATGTGTAAGGCACAAATTAGGCCGAATCAACTGCATAAAGGCACTCTCTTCCCAAATGAGCAAAAATATTCCCACTTAAAAATGTATATAAAATGTTTATGAAATGAGGGAGGAGATTCAGAAGTTATTGTAGGGGCTGGCAAAAGGCAGTGCCAAATGTATGTTAGAGCACCTCTGATGGTTTTCTCTGCAGTTGCCATTTAAAAATATGTAGACATGTTCTTGCTCCCTCCCGGGAAAAGCCCCCTCCTCCCCACCCCCAGGCCCAGCTGCACGCGCACACAAGAACCCGCCTATATATACACGCGCACTCTGACTGAGGACTCCAGCAAAACACGAAGCTGTTCTTTACAGGCCAGGGAGCTTGTTGTTTTAGTCTGTTGTTTTCATTTTGGTGCACCTGCACCCCTTGCCTAAGCCCCCCACCACACTGCCCCTGCCTTGGCCAACAACACCGGGATGTGTGTTTCTGAATAAGCCACGCATTATTCGATTTGGTTTCTTCAGGAATTTGGTAGGAAAACTCTGGGTCCCAGTGAATTGGGCTTAATTGGATCCTTCAGGACCTGAGCATGTTTCACCTGCCTTATGTTTATTCTCTGGGACTCCCCAGTCCCCATCAGTTCTGTCCTCTCCTCCTTCCCTCTGCCCCCCTCTCCCTGAAGCTGCATGCATGATGCGACTGAGGTCTCTACCCTTAGCAGGAACTGGGCAGTGAGCTGGGTATGTGGGTGGTAAGGACAGCCTGGTCTGCCCGACATTCTGGTGGCTAAAGGGTGGGCGAGGAGGGTGGGCTCCAGGCTCCAGGTTGATGAAGAGCTATTCCATGTATTTGACGTCCAGCCGCTATGGAATTCTATTTGCAAATGCTAAGTGACCTAGTCAATGTGGTACAAATTATCAGTAGCAGCAGGGGGAATGTTGGCTGCTGCCACTGGGCTTTGAAGAGATTACCGTGCTCTTGGTGCAACCCAGGACCGATGATGTCTTAAATCCAATTTCCATTTGGTGGGTCTCTGAATCACGGGAGAGATGGCCTTGTAAAAACAAAGCGATGGTTTCTTCCTGATGGGGACAAGCCAGTTGAGACCCAAATAAGACCCAGAGGAAAATCATCCCGAGTCACCTGGACATAATATGGAGGTGATCTTACTTTCTTAGCCGGAGAGGGGAGTAGAGGTCAGGAAATCAACCGCAGCTGGCTGGAATATAAAGAATAAAGATGAGAAAGGAAGAATTTGTAACCATCACCTTTACAGTATCCCTGAGAGGTGGTGGTCCCTCTGGTTTAAGAGGAAACTCACTGCTTTAACTCCTGGTGGCACATTTATTCCCTCTTACACAATGGTGGTAATTTGAATTTTTTTCTGTTAAGATCAACTGTTGAGTTGATCTCCTTGCCAGATCGATCTTTTGCCTCATTATATTGTTATCTATTGCTGCATAACAAATGACTCCCAAATGCAGCAGCTTAAAAACAGCAGAAATTTATTTTCTTAACAGAGTTTTTGAGGGTCAGGAATTTGGGAATGGCTTAGCTGGGTGTTTCTGGGCTTCGAGTATTTCGTGAAGTTGAAGTCAAGCCGGCACGCAGGGCTGTGGTCCTCTGGGTTGGAAGGTCAGTTTGTAAGATGGCTCCATCACATGGCTGTTGGCAGAAGGCCTCCGTTGCTGGCTGTTGCCAGGTAAGGCTGCTTGCGCGTCCTCAGGGCATGGCAGCTGACTTCCCCCACAGCGAGTGATCATGAGAGGGAGAGCGCTCCCGTGCTAGGCGAAACCCATAACACCTTTATGACCTAGTTTCAGAAGTCACATATTGTCTCTTCTGCCACATTCTATTCAAAGTGAGTCTCTGTATCCAGCCCACATTCCAGGTGAGGGAGATTAGGCTCCACCTTTTGGAGGGAAGAATATAGAGAAGCATTTGCATGCATATTTAGAAACCACCAGAGTCATAGGTCTTCTAAATGATACTGTAAAAATCAGCTTATTTAAATATTACCGTAGTCCTCCAGATATTTGACTGCAGAGCCATTTTAACCCTCCCTGCCTACCACCTAGATATCCTCAATTTCTTTTACTCTTCATTCCATCCATGACTTGGTGTAGATCTTTTTACTATCCTTGTAGCATGCTGATGAAGCTGAAAAACGGCAGCTCAGATTGGGCATAAGATTCAAAATATGAATACAGAAGACTATATAATCCTTAGAGCTCCTTAACCTGTGCTTGGGAAGTGCCAGTGCAGAGGAGGTACTCCATTAATGTTTGTTATTGAGAGAATGAGTAAGTAGATGACTAGATGGGTAGACTTATTTCCATTCAAATACCTGGAGACTGCATTAGTTTACCTTTTGTTGGTCTTTTTTTTTTTTTTTAAATTTAAGAGAGAAAAGGAGAGAGTGCACGGGGAAGGGCAGAGGGAGGGAGAGGGGGAGAGAGAATCCTCAAGCAGACTCCCGGCTGAGCATGGAGCCCAACATGGGGCTTGATCCCACCACCCTGAGACTGTGACCCAAGCGGAAATCAAGAGTGGGTTGCTCAACCGACTGAGCCACCCAGGTGCCCCTGGTCTTTTTGTTTTAAGCAGCTTTTTATACTTTTGCCTACTGGAGCTTATTAAATAAAATGTCAAGTCTACTTTTTAATGGTCCTTTGCCCAGCTAAGATTCTCCCATTCTGTTCTTGGGTTTTTTAACCTGGATGTGAAACTTGAGTCGCTACAAAATGACGTCTGCTGGTCAAGGTCATTCTGAATCATGAGTCCATCACTTAGTGTGTTCTCTCACCTAGATTTCTCTCTTCTAGATTTGTGGTGCAAAAATGTAATCTGGGAGTTGTACATACATGTAATTGATGAATTATTGCTCCTTCAGGCTACCAGGTTATTTCATCTGTGTATATCTGCTCTGCCGCCAGGGCTCCTGATTTCCTGTCTCTCCCTCTCACTGAGTTCTGCATGCAATCAGCACTCCCCAAATGGCAAACCACCCATAACTAACTTGTTCTAACTGCACTTAAATCCAAGCCATCCTCCACAGATGTGACTCTGTCTCTTGGTAAAGACCTTTAGAAAGGGAGATTCCACTGCTCCCACAGCCCCCCGTTTCCAGAGGCCACCATCTGGAGGTTAGGGAGAAAAGAGTGGGGAGAATGATGTATTGGCAGAATAATTGGGGTGGAAAGGATTTATTCTTGGCCTTTTAAGCAGGGACCAAAGTCTTTTTTGGGTATGAGTGGGTGGAGGGAGATGTGGGGGTGGGGAGGACTGGTCTCAACTAAAGTTGGAACATCCCACAGAGGTGGCCATTTTGAAGACCAATGTAGAGTAGAGAGTGAAGTTGTTCCAAACAGATGTCAGTGTCTGGGGCCGATTAAGAGAGTGCATTTGGATGAACTCAAAGACGTAAGGGGAGGGACCTGAGTTCTCCTTGCTCAACTTGGACTTGGCAAAATTCTGGCCGTAGTTTATTTTATCTTGATCTACTTTATTATTGTTCTAAATTATAGAAATAATATGTGCTCTTTTTATTAAGTCAAAGAATTCAGAAGTGTGTAGAAATGTTAATAATCTCCCCCTTCCCTCTCCCAGTCCAAATTCTGAAGTTACAACCTGTGTTTCTTTCCATACTTATTTCTCTGAGTATCTGTACAGAACAGGTGCATCCTATGCATTGATAGGATTTTTAAAAATCACTTGTAGCAGGCTGGATCATTAAATACATTTTATCATCTCACCCTCTTTCCCCCTTTTTCTTTCTTCCTCCCTTCTCAATCCATCATGGAGCTTTCCAGGTTAGTATAAATGACTCTCACTCATCCTTTGTAATACTGCAATAGATGCAGCATAATTTGTCCAACTGTTTCTCTATTCGTGGGCCCTCAGAGTGCCCCCAGGTAGTTTTGCCATAACCGGAAAAGCTGCAATAAAGCATCTTTCACAGATGTTATCTACTGGTGCTTTTGTCTCTATTAGATAGATTTTCCCAAAGTGGGGTATTGGTTATTTGGTAGCATGCTTTACATTCTTTAATGCTGGTTGCTGCTATGATAAACAATGTACTGTTCTGTCTCCTTAAATCGACTCTCTAAGCCATTATTCTATTTTGTTTACACAGTAGCTGATTTCCCAAGGTGGCAATGTGGCTGAAGTAAAACCCAGAAAATGCATCCATCTACTGTTTGGATGGGGAGGTAGGGTGGGCTCATCTATAGAGACCCAGTTTTGAAGTTGGTCTGTGTGTTTTGGTGAGTATGTGTGTGAATGTGTGCCTGTGTGTTTTAATTGACTCAGCTAAAATGCAAGTGTTAACCGTGTCTAGGGATCATTCTGTGTTAAATCAGATAAATGCGTTGCACTGCTGAGGTATGATATAGTATAGAGAGATAGGCTTTAAAGTCAGAAGACCTGGGTCTGAATTTCCTGGTTCTCTACCAACTGTGTTCTTTTAGACATGGTGTCTTCAGAAGACAAATGGGCACCATTACAGTGCCCACCTTACAGTTTGTGAGAATCCAAAGAGAAAACACATTGTAAACCATTCAGCTTTCCAAATGTGCTTTAAATGTATTTAATGCAAGGAAAGCATTTTAGAGGAAGATGCTGTTCTTTTTAACAAAGAGCAAACCAACAGACACACACAGTCAGAATTAGAGGCAAATCCCAATGGCACCCATTAGAGAGGGGCTGGTTGGGTCGAGTGGAAGATTCCAGCGGCTTATAATCAAGGGTGTATTTTAAAACAGCCACACGCAAAAAGCTGCTCAAGAATTTTCTGTACTTGAGGACCCAAATATCCCCTGACTGATGAGGATTACTTTCTTTCGGAGAGCTGTCTGGTTTTGGCGTTGGGTGTAAAGATTCTTTTTGACAGACTGAAGCTATTGGCTGCAGTCCTTCGCTGAGGAACCCTTGGATACTTCTCAGGTGTTTTCTTCTTCCCTCAAGGCAACCAGCTCAGTGCTGCGCCCGGAACCATCTCGGTTTTAAAGAGGGAAGTCCGCTGTCCTTAATCGTGGGCACACTGCATAGCCTTGCTCTCGCCTGGATCACTTGCTTTGGGGGAAGCCAGCTGCCATGCCCTTGGGGTCACTCAAGCAACCCTATGGAGAGACATGGGCTGAGAAACTGAGGTTTCCTACATCGTGACAGCTATCCTCGAATGGCTAAAAAGAAAAGAAGGTATGTCATGATCATGAAAGTTTCCCCCCATCTCTCACTTTCTGGCGTTCTTCTTCTTATTTTTATTTTATTTTTTTAAATTTGAGTACAGTTGACAATATTACCTCAGTTTCAGGTGTACAGCAATGATCTGTTAAGTTTATACATTACACATCGCCATCCTCACCGTGAGTGTAGCTACCATCTGTCACCATACAACATGTTACAGTATCATGGACTATATGTCCTTATGCGGTGCTTTTTATTCCGGAGACGTATTCATTCCATAACTGTTATTTCACACTCCCCTTCACCCATTTTGCCAGTCCCCCTAAGGAATATTGATTCTTTAAGGCTATGGTTCTCAAACTTTGCTCTTGTGGAATATTGCTGTTCTGTGAGCTAGAAGGAGGAGTGTTTCCACTAAAATTGAGTAATAGCTACTTTGCCCAGTTAGCAGAAAAGAACCAATTAAGATGGCAGTAGAATTTTATCAATTTTCAGACCTCTGTCCAAATCAAACTTATTTCTTCTGTCTTATCACTTGGCTACAACTTTATGATTTTCAGATATATAATAAAATTATATTTTAAATGGTAATTTTAAATATGGGTATCATAGGTATACTCTAAAGTGTTGTGACTCCCAGTGGACTTCGTGATACAGAGTAAACTTTAGGGCCATTTTTAAAGGCATTATTGTGATGGAATGTTATGTACAGACCCTTCAGAAAGTTATACAAAGTGTGGGTCACATGTCTCAGTTTTTCTAGGGATAGCTCCTGGTTGGCCAGTGTCCCAGACTCTGTCCATTTAGTGCCTACCCTCACTATCAAAAGTGTTCTGGTTTGAGTGACAAATTATATTTTCATCCTAGTTCTGGGGCACCTAGTAGGAAGGAATTTATTTTGTTTTGTTTTTGGCTAACATTTGCTAGATACATACCAGGCATGGGCTTGACCACTTTCTATGCATTTTTTGCATGTAACCCTTATGACCATTAGTAGATGCTATTAAGAAATAAAGAACCGAAGTCCCAGAAGGATGAATCTGCCCACGTTCAATAAGCTACTAGGTGACCGGGTCGTGATTAGAACCCATGCTTGGCACACTCCACAGCCTGTGTGCTTAGCTGACATATACCTGTCTCCATCCCTCCGTGTTAGTGGACTGAAATTACTGGATTTGATTCCCAGCTGGCTAAAGTCCTTGAGGATTCCAAGGAAGTAGATGCAACCTCAAGTGGCCAGTGGGGCTTCCTTCTGGGGAAACAGTGTTCCTTGGGTAGGAAAACGAGTTGTCTGTACTCATCTGAGCATTTCAGATAACTCTAAGGGACGCCCTGTCCATCCCTCATTAGTAGAGCTGCCTGTTTACAGGCGTGCTGAGACTTTTTTTTTTTTTCCAATTAAAGTATAACAAATTTGCTAAGACTTCATCCCACACAGCCCTGCCAGTTGGGCGTTTGGCGGCGGGGTCGGGGTGGGGGTGGCTAAAATGAAGACGTGTGAGTGCAGTGGCCTGCCCTGGGGTGAGGAGAGAAAAGAGCAGATCTGTGTGCGTCCTAGCAGCCCGCTGTTCTCCCTCTGCTGTGGCCTGTTCTGGGACTGCGGGCCAAAGTAGCCTTGGAATTGCTTAGACCTGCCTCTGTGCCTTTAGCTGTCCGGGTAAAAACATCACCTCTCTGGAGGCCTGTGCTGGAGCACAAACCCACGTATTGTCTGGCCCCTGGCAGGCTGGTCTGTGGAGGGGACACTCTAAGAGCTCTATTTTAATCTTTTGGAGCTGGGCCAGGGTAGGAATTCAGCTGCCAGCCCCAGGCTCCCCACCCCCATGCTCTCGCCCCAGCCCCCTTACCGCGACCCCCTCCTCCTGGTTTCATTTGCTCTGACCTCCCATCATGAGAGGTGCTGGTGTTCTTTTTTTCCTCCCTTTCTCTTTTTTAAACTACCAGGCTCTTTCATTGATTTGACCTCCCAAAGTGAGGCAGACCAGGGCTCCTCAGTGGGCTACTTGGGGCTCAGAGCTGGCATGAGGCCAACCCTTGAATCCTGAGATTTACCTCCAGATGTGTGTGCCTCTGTGCTTGTGTGGACTGGTGTGTTTGTGTTGTGTGTGAGTGTGTGTGTGTGTGGGGGGATCTGAGTGTGTTGGTTTGCCTATATGTGTTTTTTGTACCTCTGGGACTTTTCTCTCCACGTGAAGAAAATGTACGGGCTAGAAAAACTGAGGGGAGAAGAGGATGGTGGGGAGAGGAAAGGGTGGCCCAAGTCCATACACCTCTTCTCCTCCCTCTCCCAGCAGTATGCCCCTGGCTCCGAGCCAGATAATCTCAGTTGTCCCTCCAGCTGGGTCTTCTTGTCCTCCCTTGAGTCACTTGGGTCTGATTCTTTGGATAAGAATGAGTCTTGTAGAGAGACCATGTGGTATAATAGGCACAGGACTCTGAATCCCAATCCAGCTCTGCCACTTGCTGGCTGCGGGATACTGGGCGGGTTTTCCCTCCTTTGAGCCTCAGTATCCCACTCTGTGCAATGTGGATGATAATGCTACCAACTTCCACAGAAAGTAGATTATAAAGGCACTTCAGAGATGACCCATAATGTTAGCTCCTTTCGTGCCTACCTATCTTTCCCCAGGAACAAACCCAAAAGGCAGCCATGGGGCTTGGCCCCTGACCTCAGTGAAGAAGCCCCCAGCTGAGAAGGAGGGGCTGTGTTCTTCCTGAAAGGGCAGGTGGGGGCAGAGGGTGTGGACCTCTCTCTCCCACCCGGAATCTCCCATTTTCTCTCACCCCCATCCTTTCGGCCTCTGCCAGTGATGTGCATTTTCCCCTCTGCACCGGCCTCCCAAACTGACTCATTACCTCGACAGGGTAGCAACTTCCAAAACAAAACTTTTTCAACCAAGGAAAATATAACTATGGGGAGGAAAACATTTCAATATCAGGCCTCCTGGGACCCAAGGAAATGTACTGAATGTTTGTCAGGGAATGATGTTGCCCTGACTTCACGGACTTCACTGAGAGCACGGGGAGAACAATGCTTGGCACTTGGCTCCAGCCAGACCAACATGGCCCAAGGGAGGGCCAAGCTGGTGCTCAAGTTGCCCCAAACTGGAAAGAGTATTGTGTCCAATATCGTGCCTCGAAGCAGGCCCCACGGTGATATGACGAACATCTTACACAAAGGGAGGCCCCGTGCTGTGTCCTCTGTCAATCTCTCATCTTCCCTTCTACCCCCAAAGAGATGCCCATTGCAGGCCTGCTGTCTGGCAAAAAGGTCTGCTTGCTTCGCTCCTGGATTCTGGGAAAGGGCTAATGGCGTACATTCCATACTTAATATTACCACCCCCTGGAGTTGTGCAATGCTTTGGCCCCTTCCAGGCCACTCCAGGGAAGGGATCTTAGGGTAGTGATCCGGCAGGATCTAAGAGAACAGCTGGACAGTGGTGCTGGTGTCAGGTCAGGGTGCCAGGGAAGGGCCAAGAGGTAAGACCAGACCCCATCTGCTGTGATTCCGCAATGGCCTGGATAGCCAAGGACACAGGAAGTGAAATCGGTGGGACTGTTTTCTGAGAGAGACTGGGGTCAGAGTGAGGCAGAAGGAGGAACTGTTGAGGGTGACGGTATTGGGAAGGGATGCTGAGCACAGACCCCTCGGTTACTTTCTCTCTCCACTTCCTTTAGCTACGGTTGACTCCAAGCCTCCCACCTGCCACCACTCACCCTCCCCGACAAGACTAAGGACAGCACAAAACACATCACGAAACAGAAACGCTCTCAGAAGCGTCTCTGCTCATCCCTGATAGGTACTCAGTATGACTATTTTAGATTCATGGAATTTCAAAGCTGGAAAATATCCTATACATTTGTTAGGATGTCTTCATTTGTGAGTTCCCAGAGGATAAGTGTCTTGCTTGCAGTCACAGAGCTAGAACATGGCCTCACAGGAAAGGGTCTCTGTGCTTCATTGTCATTATCTGTGAATGTCCCTTGCATGCCTGTCTATGCAGGGGGTCTGTTCCAGAGAGAGAGAGAGAACTTCTACTGGCCAATCTGGGCGTTGTTTTTCCTTCCCCATAGCTCTTAAGTCAGTGGCATATGGCATCCTGGAAAGTCAGGAATTTGGGGCCCTAGGGCTCACTTGACTGAGCCTCAAGCCGCTTATTTGTAAAACAGAGATAAAAGTGCTTGCTCTGATCACTTCACAGGGCTGTTTGTCAAGCTCAAACAGGATGGTGCTTGGGAAAGTGTTTTATAAACATATAGGACGTTGCAGTTACCAAAAACTTGATGGGGAAAATGGTGTGTGCAAAAGTTGGCCTTATTGGGCACGAGGACCAGACTTTTGAAGGTTTTGTGGGTCTGAAAACCTCAGCAGGTGCAGCTGGGATAGGTGATGGGCACATCCGTCTCCGTGCTGCTCTGTCTCCAGGCGCGGTCTGGCGACACTCGGGTCAGTGCCGGCTGGAACAGTCTGGAAGCACATGCTGAGCCACGTGTAAAGAGTGGGTTTCTCCTCAGGCCCTTCGCTTCCTTCTACTGGGGGGCTGACCTTAATCAGAGCATTCTGAAGATGGTGTGTGGGTGGCTGGTGGAACTTCTCAAAGAAATAATTTTGAAGCACCTGAAGGGACAAATTGAGCTTCATCCCTAGAAAGGAGCCCCAGGCTGGCAGGCATTTGGAAAGGCTTTTGAGTCCATGTCTTTACAGAGCAGTTAACAATGTATGGGAATTAGCATGATTTTAAGTGATCTCTTCATCAGCTTGTCACCCTTTCACAGGCCTTTGTGCTAGGAGCTACGGAATGTGTGGGAGATAATGGCCCAAAAAAGGAGGCTGTTGCCTTTGACTTAGAGCATCTGATCTAAAGGAGTGTATACCTGGTGCCTAACTTCCTCTAGTGTGTATCTAATACCAGGATCAGTCCCTCCTGTGGCCTATAACTTAATGAAGTAATTGCCAGAACTATGACAGAATAAGAAGCATTAATATTATTGCTATTATTATTATTGACAGAACAAGGAGCATTGTGCAAATGTGAGAATGCCACAGGCCACTTGAAGAGGAAATGCACTTTCACAGTCAAGAAATTATTACAAAGATTTCACTTACTTGACAGGTAATATTGGGTAAGAGAATTTCCGTAGGAGGTTTGTTTTTATTTTCCCCTATCACTGTAAATTGATAAGAAACTCCTGGTTTAAACTTGCCTATTTCCCTAACATAATTTTTAAAATTATTATTATAGAGAAGGAGGAGTTATTTCTCATTGGCAGATGGAAATACTGTGTGTTGTTACCTGGCATAGCTTATCAAAAGGCAAAGCATTCAGTGAACCTCACATCTTAGCCAGCAGCTTGAATCGGAGAGGCCTCCCCCTTCTGTCCCTCCCCCAATACCTCCCCAGGAGTGCTCATAGAAGAAAGAGGATATTAAAGAGCAAGGTCATTTGTTTGGTTTGAAAAAGAAGGTAAACTTTTATTCAAAGACAGACTTAGGAAAAGAAAGTAATGGTTTGCTTAGAAAGATGACAATTTACATAGGGAAAACAGCACATTTGGCCAGGACAACAAAACAGCCCTCTGAGGCTGTCAGGAAAGCCGACCACAAACATGCCAATAGAGAGTTGAATTTGTGCGTGTGTGTGTGTGTGTGTGTGCGCGTGCACATGCACGCACGCGTGTGTGTGTGTGTGTGTGTGTGTGTGTGTGTGTGTGTGTACTTAAAAGAATTCTGTTAAACATCCTAAGACAAAAATATGGTCTAAAGCAGCATATTTCCTGTCCTTGGGATTTCAGGAGAACCTTCTTACAGGTTCCTGGGATTGAAGTAATCTCTTTGTAGTGTTCTCAAAAACAGAAGAAATCTCAAATCTCAGCTAGAGTGAATAGGGGTAAGGGAGGAGCTTTGTGAGTGTGGAAATAAAGGGATAGAGAAATAGGACAGCACATGCAGAAATGCACTGAAGATATTTAAACATGCACGCAGTGGAGGAAGAGAGCAAGTTTAAGGTGTCCAAGCTCCTGGGTGCAACTTGGTGAGAATACTTGCCATGGCAGCCTGCTCCTGTATTTTCAATACTTGGCAATAACCAATTATGCAAGAGAAAAACCCAAATGCCACTCTTCAACCAAGGGCCAACTGGTTAGATATTTCTGATAATTGTTAAAACAATACCCCAAATAATAACTCTTCCAAAGTTTCAGTGAGAAAAATTTAAAAGCTCAGGCTGAGAATGTGTGTCTTCATTGAGACTTGGAAAAACCAGCAGGTAAGCCAACTGTTGACAATTCTATTAGTTTATTATTTAATTGACATTTCTCCACACTGAAGACAGAGGGCTTGGAAACTGTCCTTAAAGCAGCAAAAGATCTTATGAAGAATCAAAAATATTTTTCACTCCTCCTCCCACGAACTATATTTCAACAATATCAGGTTAGATATAAAGTATATTAGTATTCTTTAATGCTTATGAAATAAAGTCATTCCCTCTGCTAGCTAAGATTTCTTCTGTTGACAGTTTTTCTTCCAAATACAATTAGGCAGGTAGGAAATTATCAAAAATACTCACCATTAGAAAAATTATTTTAATTCTTGTTAACCCCTGACCTCTTCTTATAAACTGGGAGGTTGAAGAGGCATGCATTTTACCAGTATTGTTTATGATTGAGTGTACTGGCCGTTTACAATATCCATTTAAAATGTTCAAATAGTTTGCAAAAGTACATACTACAAAATATTATTGTTTCAAGAGTGGAGGTCACATTTAATACACCATACATGATTCATCCATACATTTACAGAAGTTTAAAGCACACAAAATTGTGCAGATAAGGTACCGAAGTCTAAACTTTTACATACACTCAGTTGCATACATAGCAACAAGATACATTAAGTTTTGAACAAATAACCAGTAATCAGCCAAATCATTATGTACACATCAGGCAGGAAGCAATTAAACACTGCCTAAAAGAATGTCACTTAAATTACTTTTTCTATGAAACATCTCTCCCCCCCTCCACACACACACACACACACACACACACACATACACATCTTTAATTCTTTTTCCATCACAATTGTTAAACTGATGCATGTGACCACACACATGGGATATCCCCAAACATCCAATTGATCACAGGGCAAGAAGCAACATAGCAACTCAGACTGACTTAACACAACAATTTGCCAGACTTGGTTTTTATAAATCAGTTACTGGATAGTGGTTACTGTGAAAGCATATTCAGACTTTCATGTCATGGACTGAAAGAAGAGGATCAAAGAGTGTTAACTAATAGCTTGATAACACTTGCCACTAAATTAAATATTGGCTTTTGCTAAAATAAAAAAAGTATGTATCTGGTGGGAAAGGACCTTAGGGTAATATCTAAAACAACCACAACAAACCTCCTCCTTCCTTTTTCAAAATAGAATATTTTCACCGTCTACCTATCTGGCTGTTAAATAAAACCAACTGTCTTTTTGAATGACCATTTTACAAATTCATTAATAATGGAAATAGAAGAAATAATTGAAAACAACAAATATAACCCACTGGGTGCAGATGTGGTGGAAAAACCAGAGACCCAAAAAATGGCAAAATCAGTGCTTCATAAACAGTCAATGGATTTTTCTAAAAATACTTTTTGCTAATGGCAAAGTTCAACACCTCAGAAAAACTCTGAATTAGGATCTTAGAATAAGTTTCCAAGCTGTGCAACATAGTTTCAAATACACTACCCTTGTTGTTTGTAAGGCCGCATTGAAGTTGAGCTTAACAGTCGTAAGCCATGTGTTTGAACATCTTATGAGAGGTGACCCTCAAAGAAACAAAGTTTTTCCCTTGTTCTCTCTACTACCTGTGAAGAGGTATCACTGCTTTCCTAATAGCTTCCTTACATTTTTCCTTCAAGGTATGACCAGGAAAAATTAAAAAAAAGTTCAGGTTTGAGTCACTGAATCATCTGAGAAAGTATTTTGACTTTATAATGTGACTTGCAACTCTCTGAGAGTGTTCTCTTGTTAACCTATAACTACCCTCTCTAACTGGTATGTTATAATTCAGTCGACAAATAGAGCAATAGGTGCACCCTCTCTGCTGTAGTTCTGCTACACAAACTTGAGAGTCCTGTAAGGTAATGCCATCATCTTTCCAACAGTATCGATTTTAAGAAGCCAGTGACTTCTGTGCACTGTTGACAGAACTAGGGAACTTAAATCCACGGCAGACCCCTTAACAGATTGAGTTGATAGTTCTCCAAGAGAAAGTGAGTATATCTTGGGTAGAGCATGAAGAACAAGGAGGGAGGACAAGGAGTTGGGATTTTCTGGTATGCCTCTTTGTCTAAAATTGCTGTCTTCAGGGAAGAGTTGAACGCCCACCAGAGTGCACCTTTGTGCGGCAGGATAACAATGAATGAGAGGCCAGTCCTCTTTCCCACTTGTCTGGCACGATCTGCTGGCAAGGATAGGGTAGGTGTTTGCCAGGTGGCTCCCAGACAAGGTCTTTTTAGGGGAGTACAACAAGGCTTCAGTCATTGCTTTTCATAAAGTGCTTTGGGATCCTTCAGGAATGGGAGCTGGAGAAATATTATTACTAATTGGCTTCAACTTTCAAACCAAATGGAACCATTTTATCTAGTGTGATTATTGCTTTGAGCATTAGTGAGCGTTCTTAAAATGGAGTGGGTCTCATCTTTAAGTACCCACTTCTTAAAATGCGCATTCCCTAGAGTAAATGTCTTTAATCACCGTTTCCCAGTTCCCCTCGCCAATTAGAGGATGTGATAGCCTTGTAAATGGTTGCCAAGCATATACATTGGTGACTTGTGTTTTCCAGGTTGTCTTCCTTTATGAATAACTTGTAAGAGGGAAATCAATGATTTCTAGCCCAATGTGCCCTATGGCAGCCTGACTGAGGAGACAGACTTTTTTCCTCTTCTAAAACATCAACGAGAAGATGTACGGTGATGATGGCTACACTCTGTGAGCTCCTTCTGGCCCAGGAATGTGTTTCGTTCTTGATTCTTTTGTTTTTCCATGGGTCTTAGAATAGAGACAGACATATGGGAGGGCCTTGGTCATTGATTTTTGAGAGTTTTCCCAAATGATGAGAGCCAGGTAATTCAAGTGAGAGTTAAGCATGGTGGAAAAATTATGGGACAGGAGAGTTTCCTCCAGAGGCCCCCAGATTGGACTTAAAAAAAAGAAAAAGGCAAAAGTTCATCATATCCAAAACAAAACAAAGCAAAACCATCAAGATAAAACAAACAGGCAAACCAAAAAAATCCTTGGAAGTTATAAAGTCTCCATAACGAGAGGACTGGACATTCAAATAAAGGATTGTGAATTAGAGAATGTAATCGTCTCTCACTGGAATCTATTCATTTAAATGAGGCTCATCAAAAGTTGCAAAGTGGAGGTACAGGTGGAGGGTACCACCTTGAACACGTGGTTAAATACTGAGGACATAATATCCACTTCTACATAGGAATATTGCTAGGAAAATGCATTTTCAGACCAGTTCATTGTGCCCATTGAAATCGAAACGTGCAGTTTTCATTTCATGGGCATACATCTCTTTTCCTCGTAGAAGGTGAAAAAATAACCCGTGCTCTCAATATAAATTAGTGGATTTGGGTTAATGCAATTTTACTTCATGAGTCATTATTTGGTGCAGTGTGCCAGAACTTGTTGACCAAATGAGGGGCCAGAAGTGTCAGTCTCTGCTTTTGCTGCCTGTTGAATGCCTCCAAACCAATTCACATTTACAAGCTTCTTTCCATGCCACCAGAAAGGTTATGATCAGAGAATCACCTGGTTTCTTAGTTTTTGATAATTCCAGCTTTCAACATATATAATCTGTCCCATAATTAGAAATAAGTAGTAACTGAGTGCAGATGACTCTGTCATTTTTGTTATTAAAGGGGAGTCATATGGTGTATAACGTTAAATGACATTTCTCTCCAATTTGCTTTTTAATTAACTTAGCTGTCAACTATGTGAAATTTGTATTTCCTGGCAACAAGGATCTCTGTGATAATGGAAATCTGTTAGGTAAAATTTGAGAAAAGGAGTTGAATTTGGAATTAAAAGATAATCTACAAACTAGGTAAGTAGCCTATAGGCAATTACAAGTTGAGTATTGGTATGTACCGATTCCCAATGGGCCAGGCAGTAAAGGGAGTGGTTCTGGGTTCTGACCCTGAGACTAAACTAGCTCTGTGACCTTGAGCAAGTCACTTAACCCCTCTTGGCTTTGTTTCATCTGTAAAGACAAGGACTTAGACTAATTTTATGGTCCTTTCTAGCTCTAACACTCCATATACATAGAGTTCACTCAGAACAGAAGAAAACTGCATTTTAAAATCCTTGCAGGCATGGAAAAGCAGCCACAGTGATTCTGCTCAAGATTCTGTGTGTGTGTGTGGGGGGGATGGCTCACTGAGTATAAAATCCCTTAAAAAAATAAAGATTGAGCTCTGGGCCTTAGTTTTCTAATGACCATAGGCCATGGGCCAAATCTGTACCTTTCCGCCAGGGTAATTATTTATGTTTAAATCAAATGTTTTAAAAATGGAAGGGATCGGAATAACATTGTGAACAGGGGACTTTGTATGAACTCCCATGAGGAGGAATGGTAGAACTGTGAGGACAGGGGTAGGGCCCATAAAGAGCAATATTTAACCAAAATGCCTGTGAAGCAGAAAAGGACCATTTAGAGTATCAGTAAACTGAATGAGTCTTGGCTCCAGAAACGAGAGAAGGCTCAGACCTTTTTTGAATATGCAGCATGATTTCTCTTTGATTTGGTTTCTCATTTGTGAGGAAGGCAGGTGGGAGGCATTGAGACCAAAGCACAAATTTCAGGTGTCTCAAAGTATAGCCTTGGAACCACTTGACAGGGACTTTTAAGGAGAGATTTTCCCTGAGGCCAACGGTCCAGCTGATCTCAGGGCAAAATGTACTTAGAAGAGGTGAACTGAAAAGGAGAAGCCAGCAACCCAAGCCCTGGGACAATCTGTCCTGTCATCTTTGATGCAGGGGTGTGTAGATGTGCCAGCATGGCTGTAAGGACGCCATCAACTGCTGCACCATGTCTGAAGGGTGCTTTCTCATTGACATTCCAACACCTAAGAATCTGAGCAGATCCACTATCATTTTCAGAGACAAAGACTCATGGACTTAATTATCTTAGGATTGTAGAGGAAATGCTCGTCTCTCTAACCCCTCCTTGTCTTGTTTTTAACCCAGGTTTTCACTTAATTCAGCTATGTCCCGACACCCTGAATAAATGTAAGGCCCATTCCCATGCTTGAATGGGAGCTGAGTGTGTAGGAAGGACTGCTTTGTGCCCTATTTTACCTTTGTAAGACAAAGCTAGAGGCAAAGCATCTTCTACTTTTGCTTCTAGTGGTTTCCACACAACACTAAATGAAGAAAATGACTGCCTACTTAATCATATATCAGTGCTGATGGATAAATTTGATTTGGTGACCAGGTGAGAACCCTGCACTTTGGAGTGACTTGGTTTAGCTAACTGGGAACCTAGAACAAGTCCACTTGACCTTGTTCCCTGAAGATACAACCTGGGCTTCTTTCCCTTAAACTCCTCTAAAGGTTTGCAATGGAAGGAAAAAGAATGCTAATCTTATTTTCATCTCTAGAACTCCTCTCCATCCATCACTAATTCATGAAAGAGCCCCCATCAATCACAAATTCATGAAAGGTCAGATTACAGGGACAGCTGCAGAACTGTGGGTGTATCTTTAGGTAGACCTGCCTCTGACAGGAGTGCCCCCCAACAGGTTGGCATGTTTGAAACCTTGTGTCTAGGACTCCATGTTGACACAAAAGCTCTTCTATGCCCTGAACTGGGAACAACACTGGCAACCTCCACCCAACTCTTTCCTAAAAAAGAGGGCCTTGAACCTGTAACTTCTGGAGTTTTAACATTCAAACCATTTGAAAAGGGATGGGGACACAGTGGGGACGGGGTGAAGGGAGGGTGATGGAAAATGCAGGGACGTGCGGTGGAAAGGGGACTCTCCCTAAAGCATGCTGCTGAGTATTTCTGACACCGGGGAGGGGGTCGGGCCCTCGGGGCTCATTTCCGGGCCCGTGGGGCTGGGCAGGCCAGCGTGGCCTCCAGGGGGCGGGCTCAAGGCAGCCCAGGGCTTTGAGTCCACCATTGCCGCAGAGTAGGGCTCCACGTAGATGCGGCGTCCCGCGGACCTCGGGTCCTGGAGGCTGCTCTTCCCCTCCTCGGGGAGGCTCGTGGTGTGGGCTAGAACCAGGCTCCGGGGGCCATCGGGGGCTGGCCCCAGTCGCTCTGCCTCTGTGGGTTCCTGGGCCAGGCCGCAGGCCTTGGAGGGGTGCTGCGTGTAAACGCCCTCGGACAGCGACAGCGACTGCGTCTCGCTGTGCATGCGCAGCCAGCGGTGGTGGCGGCTGAAGCCGCCGGAGTGCGAGTGCTTGGCCGGCTTCCGCTTTCCCAGGAAGCCCAGCGCCGGCCGCGAGCCCGGCGCCATCTTGGCGTGGTTTTTGGACGCCAAGCCGGTGAGCGTCAGGCTGTGGAGGATCTCGGCGCACGAGTGGTCAGGGTCTGGCCCCAGGACCCGGCCTTGGGGGTCCTGGCCCGGTCCCAGAGGACTCTTGATGTCATGCACCTGCAGGACGTCGGGGGCACTGCCACTTAGGCCGCTTAGCGCTTGCTGGGCGATGTCGTGTGATGACAGGTACACCAGGTCCAGGTCTCGGGGGCTCAGAGCGTCACTGGAGTCGTAGTCACTGTCGGTGGGGAGGAAGACTTCTGAGCAGCCTTCTTCATCAGAGCAGGGCTGTGAATCTGCAAAGCCGGAGACCGGGGTTAGAAAAGACTCTCTTAGCCGGGGCCGGCTTCATGGAGGTGGCATCTGTGTGGTGGAGCCCTCCCCACCCCCGTGCCTAGAAGGACTCTGGGCTTCATTTAACAGCCTCTCTACCTCTTGAAGGTGGTCATCATTTTTGAACAAGGGGCCCCACGTTCTGGTTTTGCACAGGGCCCTGTGCTTAGCTTAAGGGAAAGGAAGGAGAGGAACTTGGAATGGTCCAACCTGGATAGTGGTAGAGGGTAATGTGTCCACATTTCCCACGTGCACTTTTATTACTGGCTGGGCATGTGTAGAGTGGATGAAACAGGAAAGAAAGCTGAGTGTTACTCATTTATTCATTCCCTATTCTTATTTCAGAGGTGATTTCTGCATTCGATAAAGTAGCAGGAACTTAAAAGGGGGAGGGAAGAAGAGGGGTCACTGTGGGGACTGAAGTCAGGTTAACGGGGTTTCAGATCCTAGCTATCGTCTACCTACTTGTTCTGCGATCTTGGGAGAGTTACTTAAGTTCTTTGGGCTTTAGTTTTTTCATCTGTAAACTGGGGATAATAGAACTTCTTATTTAGGATGACTGTAAAATAGAAATTGATTATGTTTATAAACATTTACCCCAGTTGTCAGGTGTTTAAAAAGAAAAAAAAAAAGTAAAGCCAAAGAAAAAACAAAGACAGAAGATGAGAGGCAAAAATAAGACACAAAGTGGATACTATAGTGACCATAAGTGAGCCACAAGTTTAATGCATTTAATGTCATTTAATATCTTTTTCTCCCTCTCAGTCAGGTTGTACATTTTGGTGGGGCAAGAACTGTCTTAAAAATCCTTCGAATTTCCCATGAAACTCAGCCCAAGGTAGGTACTTGGCAAATATATGCTAATTTTGAAAGCATATATTTATTTTAAAACATGCAAGTGCTATTAAAAATATTTGAAAACATGTAAGTGCTCTTAAAAAGAAAAATCGCTAGGGGCGCCTGGGTGGCACAGTCGGTTAAGAGGTCCACTGTTGGTTTTGACTGATGTGGTGATACTGGGGTTGTGAGATGGAGCCCAGCGTCAGAGTGCATGTTCATCACTAAATCTGCTCCAGAGTCTCTCTCCCTCTCCTGCCCCTCTGCTCCTGCTCTCTCTCTTTCTCAAATAAATGAAATAAATTTAAAAAAGAAAATGAAAAGTTGCTATTCTACAAATCAGGTAATCTCAAGAAAAAATCTCTGTAGGATTTTTAAATGGAATTTAGTAAACTTATGTTTAAAGCCATCTGGAAGAGAAGATTTATGAGAGCAGCCAACTTTTTTTTTTTTATAGATACAATAGGCAGGAGCCTGATTTACCAAATATCAAACAATACTACAGGTTTTTGTTTGTTTGTTTGTTTATTTGTTTTTTAGATTTTTATTTATTTGACAGAGAGAAGGGGGAGGGAGAGAAAGAGAGAGAACAAGCAGGGGAAGCGGCAGAGAGGAAGAAGCAGGCTCTTCATTGAGCAGGGAGCCCAACGCGGGGCTCAATCCCAGGGCCCTGAGACTATGACTGAGCTAAAGGCAGACTCTTAAGCAACTGAGCCACCCAGGTGCCTCTGAAAAATACTACAGAGACTTGATAACTAGAACTTTGTAGTATTGGTGTACAAACGGACAGATGGATATGTAGAACAGAAAAGTAAAGTTTACAAATGGTGGTAATTCTGTGTGATAACATATAGTAAAGGTAACATTTCAATGTAGGAGAGTGAATATATTATTCAGGATATAGTGCTGGGACTATTGGCTATTCCTTAGCAAAATAATTAGAGAAAATCCTACCTCATGGCATATATAAAGGTAAATATCGTGTTGCTTAAATGTGACAGGCAAACCCTACAAATAACAGAAGACAATATGTTTGTAATTTTAGGGTGGCATTGTCTTTGTAAGCAAGACAAAATCCTAGAAGTCAGNAACAGAAGACAATATGTTTGTAATTTTAGGGTGGCATTGTCTTTGTAAGCAAGACAAAATCCCAGAAGTCAGAGAAGTGACAAATTTGCTAATACTTTGTAAACTGCACGTTACTATAAACAAAGTAAAAAGGTAAGTGATAGATTGGAAGAAAACAATAATACTATGTATAACAGAAGATTAATAGCCAGAATATACAAATAATTTCTGTAAATCCATAAGAAGACAGTTCAAATGGGCAGATGATAATCAGTTCTTCAAAGAATAATTAATACAAATGGCCAATAAACATAATAAAAGTATTCAACTTAGATAGACTATAATTACTAATTAGGTGGTAATTAGGGAAATGCATGTTGAAACAGCAAGACATGTTTTTGCCCATCATATTTGGTAAAAATTAAAAGAGTGATAATCTCATGTGTTGGTGATGTGTGGGGAATCAGGTATACTCATAGAATGGTGCTGGGAGTATAAACTAGCTCAGCTCTTCAGATAGCGTTTTGGTACACTATGTTAAAAATGTGCATATCATTTGTCCCAGCAAGTCCTTTTTTAGATATCTTGTGTTTGAGAAATTGTCACTCTGTATACATGGTTGTTTACCGCAGTGTGATTTATAATAGGGAAAATGAGAAAGAATCTTGTGGCTGAGATTGTGTGAAAGGAAGACTTAGAGGCACCGAAGTAGTAAAAGAAAAATCGCTTGAGAAAAGAAAAATAGCTTACTTGCAAAGTTCTGCAAAGGAGTCCAAATTCAGGACTGGGTTACTGATTGAAAAATACAACAGGTATTTAAAGTAAATACCCACAGGATTACAAGGTTATAGTTATATTGTTCATGGTGGAAAATCAGATGTGATTATCATAGGAATATTGCAGACTTCAGGGAAGATTTTTGTTTTGTTAGGCAGTTAGTAATTTACACAAACAGGATTAAGGTTTCTTCTATTTTAGGAAGTAGAACCAGATGTAATTCCCCCTCCCCCTTTTTTTTTTTTGCTTGTTTGTTTATTTCAAGGGCAGGGCGTGAAGTGCTTCTTTCTGTTTTTCCTGACTATGGAAGATGATATGTGTGCTTGCTTACTGGCAGGGCAAGATTTTAGTTTTCTTCTCTTACTGCTGGCTGCTACCCAATATTTATTATCCTTTTTTGGTTACAAATCTTAAATTTTCTTTGAGACAGCAATGCACTCATGTAAAAGACCACATTTTTTCAGCTTCCCTTGCAGCTAGGTATGGCCATATAACTAAGTTCTGGCCAATGAATTAGAACTGAAAGTGCTATATGAAACTCCTGGAAGGCTGCATAAAGGGAGCTGGCTTATCTTGGAGGTAGACCACTTTGCTTTATTTCTCTTACGATTCAGTTGCCTTTAACAAGATATGTTGGCTAGGCTCATGAGGCAACCTTGGGAAAAAAAGCCATATGCTAGAGTGTTGGAGCTGAAGAAGGGAGCATGGAGTCTGAGGACCATGGAGTCCACATACCAACAATGAATTGTCTGCCTCTGGGCTTCTTTCACACAAGAGAAATAAAGTATCTTGTGTTCATGACATTCTTATTTGGCTTTTTCGTGACATGGATCCAAACTTAATCCTAACTGATGCACATCTGAATGTCTATTATTAGGAGAATGGTTTAACAATTTGGGCACATCTGTATTACGGAATATTGTCCAGTAGCTACAAAGAAGGAAATAAACCTATATATTGTTCTTTAAATAATGTTTACCAAAAAGGACTCCCTTTTCTAATTTTCTGAGGTCTACTCATCTGTTCAAGGTTTCCCCCAAACATAGCCTTCTTTAAGAAACATTCCCCAACTATCCCAGAAAAAATTGCTCACTTGCCTGCATTTCTCTAACACTTCTTACTTTTATTATCCTTTGGCACTTAGCCTGTATAGACTTATATTGTTAGTTGTCTTTTTTAATGCAAATATAACATCCTGGATTCTTGGTTAGATCAGAACCCTCTTAGGACAGATATATTTAATTCATCCATTCATTCAACAATGAAGATTCTGTTTTGCTTGAGCTCCTGCTCTAACAGAAGCACTGTTCTTGATGCCCAAGTAAATATAAAATTAATAAGAAATGATCTGTCTCTAGGGAGTTTACTGTTCTAATGGAAGTACAGGGCATGTATGCATCTATGAGACTAGAAGAACATACATTTTGTAAGAGGATTTTAGCAAATGTGATGCAGGTATATAGGAAAGAGATCACATTTCATTGGGGGCAGGACCGATAAGATACCCTGTAATCTCTTATTTATTTATTCCCTCATTCATCCCTATTCTCTATTTTATTTCTTCATCTACTTTCAAAAAGTGGTTTAAGCAGCTATTAATAATTAATATGCAAGTGATGCGAGGATTAGAATAACCAGAGAGGAAGAAGAATGGTACAAGTAGTCCTATTTGACTATAATATGGGAACAGGAAAGGAATTTTGGGGAAATCAGGCTACAAAAGTAAGATGCCAGTGATTGCAATCTATAAATTTAAAGAATTTATCCTGAGAAAATTAAGGTTGTTTTCATATAGGACTTGTGTGTGAATATTCATAGCAATTTTATTTGTATTAGCCTCAAACCAGAAGCTACCCAAATATCCTTCGGTGGATGAATTGTTAAACAAATTGTGGGACATCCGTACTAAGGAATACTACTTATCAATAACAATAAAGAATTCCATGTATGTAACATTCATGAAATAATTACAGAGCTGAAGAATAGATAGTAGTAGCAGGGGTAGAAATGGGGGGAATGAGTAAGGCAATAAAGGGGGAACAGAAGGAGTTCTGTGGTGATGGTGCAGTTGAGTATTTTGGTTATGGTGGTTGTTACGCAAGGCTGCACATACAGTACAACTGCATAGAGCTATACAGGTGAGCCTGAGTGCTTGTGTGCATGTGCATGCACATGCATACACACATGCATGGACAAGTGTATACATAACTAGTGAAATCTGGTTGTGGTATTACAGTTTTGTAAGTTGGGGAGGTTGGGGACATTGGGGAGGTTGGGGGAAGGGTACATGGGAATTCCTGTACATTTTTTTGCAACCTACTGTTTCTCTAATTATTTCAAAATAAATGGTTAAGAAGAGGGAGTTTAAATTTTTAAAAGGTAGGGGAGAGCCAGAAGAGAGTAGTGAATCTTAGATAAGGAGTTTGTACCTAATTTTGTACCCAGTGGGTAGCTACTGAAGAATTTTGAAGAAGTAATTGACAAGTTGAGAGCTGTGATTTAGGGTAATTCTGTAGCAGGTAAGATGTAAGATGAACTGGATGAGGAAGAAACAGACAGAAGGGAGGCCAACCAGGAGGCTGAGGTCCAAGCTATGTTTCTTTTAAATATTTTTTTCATATTGTAGGGCTGTGTAAGAGCAGTGGTTGTGTGGAGGAAAACAGAAATCCAGAGAAGTTACTCATTCCAAGATGTTTACTAAGCACCTGTTCTGTGCTAGGCAGATAGAGTATCTGCTTTTAAGCAGCTTATAGAGAGTGGATTAAAATAAATAAGTTAAAAAATATAAAAGACTAATATCAGATAGTGGAAAGTTCTATGAAGAAAATGAAGCTGGGTTTCAGGTAGAGAGTGACTTGGGAGGAGGGTTCTTTTGCTAATGTAGCCAGAGGAGGAATCGCTGTAGAGAAAGGAGTCTAGGTGAGACCTTGAGGATCAGAAGGAATCAGCTATGTGAAAGTTTGAGAGAAGAGTCCCAGCCAACTTGGAGGGGTGAGTGTAAAGGCCCTGAAGTGACCAGCAGGTTTCAGGGCTTAGTGTCTGAATGGTGGTATCTGCATTAAACTGGAGGAGTTAAATGCAGCAGGGTTAGGCAGTAGATTTGGGCTGGGTTGGGCAGTGGAAGAGGTGGTAAATTTAATTTGGGATAGATTGAGCTTGAGGAGTTGGCCAAGATACTCTGGAGGAGATGGAGTGAGAGCCTGCGTTGCAAGTCTGAGGGAAGGCGTTTGTGGGTAGAGAAGAAGGAACTACTGGAGAGGGAACTGTTGAAGATTTAAGAGTGGTAGGCTGATGGACATAACAAGAAGGGGTGATCACTTGTGAGCACCAATGCTGGCACTGGTTTTTAGTGAAAAAGAGCAGGAGGGCATGAGGTAGGGAAGAAGATAGATACAAAGAGATTTTCATGATAGAAGAAGAGAATTGGGTAAAGTCTTGGGCTGAAGGACTTTAATAATCTTAAAACAAGTTGTAGCACTTTTCCTCATCTTTTGTGAGAAAAATTGGGCATTGCAAGTAACAGGGTATTAGAACTGTGGGTTGTTTTTGATGATGGTAGCAACAGGTGCCGTCAGTGTGATGAGGAAGAGAGGTTAACTGAAGATTTGAAATTGGGCTGGAAGTAAGATCCAAAGAATTGACTTTAGTTGAGCTTCTCTATCTGATCAGTGTTGTCTGTTCAGCTGTCCACATGTGTTCATTTATGTCTACACTAGTAATAACAATAACATTTTCTTAGTGCTTACTGTGGGCGAGCCATTATGCTAAGTAGTCTGGGTCCTTTATCCTATTTAATGTTTATAACCCATTGTGCAGATAAGAGTATTAAATCTTAGGCTTAACTACATTTTTAAATTCATATATAGCTGATAAGTAGCTGAGAGGAGCTCATATGCAGATTTGTCTCACTCCAAAGCCCTGCTATGCATACTGCTATTCACTTTAGCATTTTCATGGCTTTCCATGGAAGCTTCCTGAGGGTTGGGACCTGGTTCATCTAATCTACTTTATGTAGGACCCACATGGAATTATATTAATTAAACTCTTAGTAAGTGCTTCTTGATGTCATGGCTGCTGGAGAAGCATGTTAGGTTTTATATTAGTTTCCTGTGGCTGCTATAGCAAATCACCACACACTGAGTGGCTTAAAACTACAGAAATGTATTCTCTCACAGCTCTGGAAGCCAGAAGTCTGAAATCAAGGTGTCAGTAGGGTTGCACTCTCTTGGGAGACTCTAGGGAAGAGTACTTTCTTGCCACTTGCAGCTTCTGGTGACTGTTGGCATTGTCTGTAGTGGCATCACATCAGTATCTGCTTCTGTCTCTGATAAGGACACATCATTGGATTTAGGGGTCACCCTGATAATTCAGGATGATCTCATCTCAAGATCCTTAATTAGGTCTGCAAATAAGGTCACATTCACAGGTTATGGGGGTTAGGACTTGGACATGTCATTTCAGGGTCACCATTCAATCCACTAGAAGTCTGATAGTAAAAATGACTATAACTACAAGCAACTCTTGAGGAGTTTGTAACACTTTCTTCCTCTTTCCAGCCACAGTCAGGTCAAGCACTGTGCAAGAGCAGTTTGCACTTTAACCTCTCAGCATGCAAATACTGAGCATTTATTGTTTGCAGGGGACTAAGGAGTATATGAAAGTGTGCTTCAAAGGTCTGACCTTCTAATTTTCCATGGGGAATCATATTTTAAGACTCTCAGTTAGTACCTGTGCTGATTTCCCCAGGTACAGTTAGTTCTCTTGCCTCATCTGGCATTTTATTTTTATCTGTTATTGCATTTATCAAGGTTTATTATAAACTATTCATTTGCATGTTTATGTCCATTATTGAACCATGAACTCTAGAGGGCATGCACTGTATCTTGTTCATCTCTGCTCATCTAATCTGAACATGGATAGTAGACCTTAGGAGATAAGGACCTAACAAGACTGAGACTTAATCATCATTGAGTTATTAGTCTCTTGTGCTGTTTCTCTGGTGCATACAACAAATTCTCAGTTAAGTATGTTGAATTGATTGAAACTAAAAAAAATACTGAAGTCTGGGAGCATAAAGAGTTGTGAGATTTGGGGCTCCTGGTGGCTCAGTGGGTTAAAGCCTCTGCCTTCGGCTCAGGTCATGATCTCAGGGTCCTGGGATTGAGCCCTGCGTTGGGCTCCCTGCTGTGCACAACAGGGAGCCTGTTTCCTCCTCTCTCTCTGCCTGCCTCTCTGCCTACTTGTGATCTCTCTCTGTCAAATAAATAAAATCTTAAAAAAAAAAGAGTTGTGAGATTTGATCACCTCTTAAAAACAATACTGAAAGCAGCCTGGAAGGAGCTAATTTACTTAATCTGCTGGAGAAATTCCTGAAAATAATCACCTAAATCATTTTGCTTTATATTTGGTGATGCTTGACTTAAGGGTCAGCCTAACTGTAGCAGAAAGAACAACTGTCTTAAAATTAGACAAACCTGGGCTGAAGTCCTGTCTTGCTTCTTCCTGTGTATGTGATCTTGAGCAAATCACTTAGCGCCTCTGAACCTTTCTTCCTCTATGGCATGTAAGTAACTATATTGCCTGTCTCCATAGGTGCTGTGGTGATTAAATTAGGTTGTTAGAAATACTTGAAGTACCATTCTACCCTTAAATATTTAGAGAGTAACTAGAAAATGTATTGCAAGGTGATTCATTAAAATATAAACCAGTAATCAGATGAACTTCAAGATTTTGCTGTGAGAATGCTGTTGGTAATAAAGGAGAATAATAATCTCTTGTATGGTGTCTTGTGCTAGTGATGCTCTAGTTTGGTCTGTATTTCCCAATCTTAATTTAGCAGTGAATTAGTAAATGATATACCTTCTTTACCATAGCTCCTAAGAGCAAGGGAGATAGTAGATAAATTAAAAGAACTAGTTATAACTATCATAACCTAAGGAGAGGAAAATAGGCTTGGGTATGGAGTGGTAAATATTATCTTGTAGGTTCATGGACCCAGAGTTGGGAAACACTGTTCTAGTGGGAATCTAAATATTTGACTTCCATGGTGGTTGTATTATTTATTATAAGACTTAGTGGAACCTATTGCTTAGAATGGGATACCCCTCCCAGAACAAGCTGGGAAAATCTCCAGGATGCCAGCCAGGGCACTGAGGAGAGTTTCCAGGGACTTAGGCCACTGCCACTCCCTCCCTTCCTGGAAAAGAATGCAAAGTGCAGCTTCCATCCCCAGATCCAGGCCATATGCTCCATTAAGCATTGTAGGCACCTTGCCCAGTTGTTATTTTAATAAACCTGGTTGTGCTCCTCAATTTCCCTTAGAAGGCCCACTGGGCAGGCTAGCATTAGTAGAACCTTGCATTTCCCCTCTGACTGACCCAGGAGTTGTTTGATGAAAGTTCTCCCCAAAGTATTAGTACTGGCTTAGGAAGCTTGGCTTTCTTGCCATTGTAATGGGTGTTGCAGCGCCTGGTCTCTGTGGATCAGGCCAACAACAGCAGAGTAGAGTTGATGTGGATTTTGAGGGCGTTATGTGGAGATGACATTTCAGGAAAGAATAATTGATTTAAAGCTATTGCTTTTCTCTTGAAGGCAGGGGGCATGGCAGGACAGAAAGACAAATAAGAAGCAGTATTTGCCCTATGAAAGTCTGTCTTCATCTTTTCTTTTTTTTAAGATTTTATTTATTTATTTGACAGAGAAAGAGATCACAAGTGGGCTGAGAGGCAGGCAGAAAGAGAGGAGGAAGCAGGTTCCCTGCTGAGCAGGGAGCCCAATGTGGGGTTCGATCCCAGGACCCTGAGATCATGACCTGAGCCGAAGGCAGAGGCTTTAACCCACTGAGCCACCCAGGTGCCCTGTCTTCATCTTTTTAATGTAACCACTGTCCAAATTTGTATTTTTTGTGTGCTTCACTGAATCTATTTCCAGAGTGTTTGAGTATAATTTAAATAATTTAGAAATGAAGAATTAACATAAATCTCATCAGGCCTTGGGTAGAACCTCAGGGGTTTGTTCACCTTCTGATTTCCCAAGAGAAATAACATCTTCAGAATCCTGTTGATTTTTTTGAACTATTTATTTTATACTATAGTGTTCTTAACATCATCTGGGAAAAGGTTACAAGGAAGATTTACATTTGGAAGATGAGGATAATCTTCAGATGCATCTGAAGGAAACAACGCCCCCCTCCCCTCTGTTGCCTCACCCATGCGTCACTAGGAGAAATAGCAGTATCGGAAAAAAAAATTGCTGCTGCCTGTGACCACTATACCCACAGAAAAGGAGTGGGAGAGAAAATACCCATGTGATGGACCAAATCGTTCCACCCCCTGCCTTGAGTTGCCTTTTCTAGGAGCCAACTTTCCCCCTTGGGTCCTTGGGAGATGCTTAATTTTAATTGACTCAGAGGAGTTCTACTTTGTGTTTGAAAAACCACAGGGAAATGAGAAGTTAAGTTAAAGAGTTCACTCCCTCTCCCCTGCCCCCCAACACACGCAGATAGACATAGACAAATCCAAGGTACTCAACAGCCTTAAAACAGAATCTTGGGCTGGCAGTTTTGTTGATAGGCTCTATACTTCCTCCAGCAGGCTCCTCAGAAGTTAGGTGCACTCTACCCACATAGAATGGAATTGTAGCAAACTCTGCTCTGTAAGCAACTCACTAGGGATGTTCCTCTAAATTGGACTTTTTTCCTCTTCATAAATGGTTTCCAAATAAAAGCAGCCACACTAGTGCAGAGGACAGAGTATGCAGGAGCAGATTTCATTGCTCTGAAATGCTTCTGCTTTTGTGAGGGGATCGGACCACTAAATGTTTCTCCCCAGTTTCCCTGTCACTGGATTCCATTTTTCATTTGCTTCCCTCCACGTCTTTGTGTTTCATAGACCATGGAATCTTGGCTTCAAAGAAATAAATGGACCCAAGAGAGAGTTATATTTTAAGGAACAGAATGATGATCACTCACATTTTAGACTAATAATAAAATCCAAATGTAATTGGCCAGATCCTCCCAGTAGAGAGTGTTCGTAACCCGTCATCTGGCCAATCTGAGAGTTTGGCACTTCTGTGGCACAGGAGAGGCCACCCTCATACAGCCAGGGGGACCTCCTTAGGATCCTGTGGCCAAGAGAACATTAAATGCTGGGAGAGTTTTGTAAGCAGAGAGGGCAGGCAGGAGCTATGAAGGTGGAAGGAGAATTGAAGAGTTGTTTGTAGACTTATATAAATTGTGGAACAACAGAGGGAGTATCTATCCTGCCTTTAAAAAAAAATGCCCTTTCAACTCTGGACCTCTCTAGCTACTGCCGCCCCTCACTCTTCTCTTTCATAGCCAAGATTCTGAATAGTGTATCCTCACTGGTTCCATTCCTTTACCTCCCATTGACTCCCTGATCTACTTCTGTTCGGTTTCTCTCTCCTTCCCTTCACACACTGCTATCATCCAGATTACGAATGACTTCCTTGTTGAAAAGAAAAACAAACAAAAAGCCCAATGGAAGCTTTTTAGTTTTATTTAACCTCTCACCATTGTTTGGCATGCTTTAATCTCTGTGACACTGCTCTCTTGTTTTTTAATCTTCTTCCTCTGGTGGTGGTTTCTTGGTGTAAGAAGCCCTGCTGTCCATTCCACAGGGATACTTCCAGACTCTCCTCTCCTTACTCTGACTTCTCTCTCTAGGGAATCCCAAGCAGTTTTGTAGCTACATCATTCATATGTCAGTAATTCTTAAATCCATATTATTAGTCCAGTCTGTTTCCTGAACTCCAGACCCCATAATCCTTTTTATCTCCTGAATGTTTCTTTTTGTTGGAATGTCCCAAACTAATTTAAATTCAACATGCCCAACCACCCAAGCTTCTTTCTTCTCTGGTGTAACTTTTTTGGTAAATGGCATCATGATATTTAGAGACACTCAAACCAGAAAACTTGGTATCCCTCTATTACTAGTTCCATAATTGATCTCCCAGCTTCCAGTGTTGTCCCACTGAGGTCTCTTCATACAACAGCCAGATTTGATTTTAAAGAGTAATTCAGATCATATCAATCCTTGCTTTAAAGTTTCCACTAGCTTTCCATCACAAGCAGAATAAAATCCAAACTACTTACCTTGGCCTTGCCTGATCTGGCCCCTGCCTTCCTCTTTATCCTCTCTCTTACCACTAGCCCCTTTATTCGCTCTGCTCCAATGACTTTGGCTTTCTTTTCATCCCTCACCCACTTCAGGGCCTATTGCTGTTTTAATACCTGGATATTCCTACTCCAGATCTTTGCATTACTGGCTCCTTTTTCTGTGGTTGGTTCAAATGTAACCTTCACAGATAGGTCTCTGCTGATCATCCTAGTGAATTCAGCATTCTCCCTGCTCATCTTGATTCCTGTTTTGTATTATACATTGGAATTTTCACTATATGAAATTATCTTATGTTTTCATTGTTACTTTTTCTAGAATATAAGGTCTATGGAAGTGGAAACTTTGTTTTATCGCTATATCCCTGTTACCTCAAGGAGTACCTGGAACACAGTGGATAACCAATAAATACATTTTTTTTTAATGAAAAGAGTAAAAGGTTGAAAAATGTTTTTGGATCCTGAGTTCAGCCAGACTGCTTACAGTTCCCTGAACTACAATACAGCTGCACATTATGGTTCCTTTGCCTATAATGCTTTCTGCTTTTCTCTTTTTTGGCTCAAGTCCTGCTTATCCTTTAGTACTTTGTCACCCCCTCCAGGAGGCTCTCATTGATCTTACAAGTTTACATGTAACATCCAGAAGACTCCATTAGCCCTCTATACATATCCTCATCGTAGCACATACGCAGTTGCCATGATATTTTGTTAATGTAACTGTCTCCCCCACTAGTCTAGCTTATGCCAGGGATGGTATTTTATTCATATGCCCAGCTCAGTGGGAATCTATAAAAATACACTTGAGATTCTACTCAAAGAATTATTTAAAAAAATTTGGTAAATCATAGACTACTTTAGTAATGTAAATTAGCTGTCTCTCAAGTTTTTCCATTTGCCAAGTTTTGGTTTTTAGACATTGAGTTTTTTAAAATACTGGAGCATATGTAAACTTACTTACAGAAAAGGTTCATATCCCCACTACAGTTTTCTTTTTTTTTTAAAGATTTTATTTATTTGAGAGAGAGTGGGGGTGGGGGGGTGAGGGGCAGAGGGAGAGGGAGAAGCAGGCTAGCGAGCAGGGAGCCTGTCATGGGGCCCTATTCCAGGACCCTGAGATCATGACCTGAGCCAAAGGCAGACATGTACCGATTCAGCCACCCAGGCGCCCCCCTCCCCAAGTTTTCTATAATAAGATTAATAAAATTAAATATGATAGCTACAATTTATTGTCCATTATATGCCATGCATCTCTGACATACACTGTCTTAACCACAAGTAACTTTTAAAGGTGTAGATATTATTAACTTCATTTTCAGTACATGGAAGCTGAGACTCAAATGTAGTAAGCTGTTCAAGCGCATATGACTAGTAAAAGTAAGCTGTGATAAGTTTTTTGTTTTCTGTTTTGTTTTGTTTTATTTTTTACAAAACAAACTGAGGGTTGCTGGAGGGGAGGTAGGTGTGGGTTGGACTAATTGGATGACGGTCATTAAGGAGGGCAAGTGATGATGAGCACTGGGTGTTATACGCAACTGATGAATTATTGAACACTACAGCCAAACTAATGATATACTATTATATGTTGGCTAATTGAATTTAAATAATAATAATAATAATAATAATAATAATAATAATAATAATAATAAAAACAAAAGCTGTGATTTGAATCCAGGTCTCCGATTTCTTAGCCCAAGCTATTTCTGCTACACCATGCTGCCCCCTATGGGACAAGCCTGTATTTCAGAGCCGTTTATTAAAAATATTAATTATTTTTGTAAAGCATACAGAATTGGAGCTCTTACAAGCTACAGAATCAAGAAAGATGCTTTGAATGCCATTAATAATTGACTAGAAAATGGCACTAGTCTCAACATGTCCTTGGCAAGAGTATTATATTGCCTTTGAGTAGTATGCTTTCTACCTATTTATAAGCCAAAAGGTGCTTTGTAGAACTTTGTATTAACCGAGTCGTGTTTTTGTTCTTAGCATTTCCATGTAAACTTGAATAGTTCCCAAGAGTAGAGGTGATGTGTTGGGCATCTCCACAGCTTGTCTTTAAGTTGTCTCCTGCTTGTTGTATCCATGATGAGACCAAACTAGTTATTTAGTCTCAGGGTCAGGATGGTAGTTTATCCAAGGTTTCTTGTTTTCCCATTTTTCACCCCAGGACAGTGGTGCTATGTTGGGTGAAAAGTTTGCCCTGAATTCTTACCCAGGCTAGGATCTACTTGCTGCCTCTTCCCTGTCATTCTGTATTTACTAGAGGCTGGGCCTGTTCTTCCTTACTTGGTTTTGATCAGATTCCCTTGGCTGACTTGGCCTGCATTTGGCATTGCATCAGTCCCCATTCTGCATTTCTGAAGTCCCATCATTGATCTGTGTCCTTTTGTATCTTGGAAACTCAAGCTAGAACTGGACTAAAGCTTCTCTAATCCTAGATGGAGTTGATTTCAGGTTATGGCGTTAGTTTCCTGTCCCTCTGCTGTTCTGATTTTATTCCCTCTAGGTTTTTAGACTCTCACCATTATGCAGCATTTCCTCCTGCTTGCTGGGACCAGTGCCTCGGCATAAAAGAGCCTCATCAGTGGAGATAGGACCAAGAATCTGGTGACTGAAATATAGATCTTTATATCTTATTGCTTACCATTCACTGCCTTTCTTCTGTGCATCTCTGGGGATGGGGATGGGGATGGAAGACAGTCTATATGTGATGATGTAGAGTTGATCTTCTTGAGGTTCTGCTCATCTGAAGGGTCTATCAGCTTCGTGATGGGTAAGCCACAAACTGGTTGTTTGTATCTTGCATACTGTAGAGCATCCATGATCCATCTCATTTCACGCCAAACTTCATCTGTTTGCTTTGGAATGAAATGATGAATTTAAGTTTATCAAACAGGTATTAAAAATGGGTAAGTTTCCCTGAGAGTCCAAGATGATACGTTTTCCACAGTACTGGTTTTGAGTACAGTATTTTCAACATAGGCTTGCTAACCCAGAAAATACTTCTTATAATTTTGCCTTGCATATTTTTACCTGAGAGGCTATATCATTTAGTGAAAATAGTGGAAGACCTGAATTTCAGCTGGCACCCCCCTCCCCACTATTAGCTCTGTAATAATCTTTGGCAAGTCACTTAGTCTCTTTGAGCCCCAGTTTGTGAATGTGGACCAAAACCCTTCCTTTTTATACCTCACAGGACTGCTGTGATGACTGGGTGAAATGATGAATTTGACAGTGCTTTGTAAAGCTGTAGGGTACATTTCTCACACATATGAAGTGTTATTAATTTTCAGCATAAGATGAAATATTCCTCATTAGGATATTTTGAGGAAGGGATATGATAAAGTCTAAATTTCAGAATACTTGAAAGAAATGTAACTTCAGTTCTTCTATGTGAACTAGAAAAGCAAAGCATTACTGGAATATTTTGCTAAGCAGAGATTCTTTGATCTGTTTTAATAGAAAAGAGACAACATTATATTATTAAAGTTATTACTTTCTTACATATAAAATAAGTGCTTCTAAAGTACAAAATAGCTTAATAGCTTATTCCTAACTAATTAAAATAACCTTACATTTTTTTAAAGATTTTATTTATTTATTTGACAGAGAGATCACAAGTAGGCAGAGAGGCAGGCAGAGAGAGAGGAGGAAGCAGACTCCCCACTGAGCAGAGAGCCTGACGTGGGGCTCTGTCCCAGGACCCTGAGATCATGACCTGAGTGGAAGGCAGAGGCTTTTAACCCACTGAGCCACCCAGGCGCCCCATAACCTTAAATTTTTAGGGTACCTCATTCTATATTGTTATCATTTTGGTTTCTGGGTTACCAAAGTGATTTTTTTAAAATCACTTTGGTACTTGTATTTAAAGTACAATAGTCATTTTTCTGAAGCATAGTAGTGTAAAAGTCACTCATACTTTTGTGTCTACCTCTGTGGATGATAGATAGTCTCCCAGATCTTAGTAGATACTGGCCATAAACTTGCTGATTTTTCTGACTCTCCATGGTGGGGCTGTTAGTTATAGTACATTTTTTTTTTCCACAGGACCCTGGAGCTTGTTATAGACTATGATTTCTCTGGGTGCCTTTGGCAAGCCATTAAGTTCTTTGGGACCATTTATTCAACTGTAAAAAGAGGATGTTGGACTAGATAATGTCTAAGGTACCTTTCAGTTCTGACGCTTTATGATTTATTTTTGAAGAACATTTGGAAAGTTGGTGGCACTCAGCTTCCAGGTGAAAGGTGTCCATTGTATGAATACTACAAAGTTAAGGTCTGATTATAGAAGTTTTAAAGATAAAGGACTGCCCAGCGTTCTATTTTGTTTTCAAAATATCTTCTTAGGGCCTTAATCTGTACTTAAATAGTAGTCTTTAAAGAATATTCACAAACTTTGTACTCCCAACAAACACAAAGTAAAACTGTGACAGTCTGCCACATTCAGAGTGACAGGCAAGCTAAAGTGAACTAATGCGGTCAAGAGCCATTTTCCATTGCAGACAAATTTTCTTGATGGGACTGTTCGCTCTTTTAGCTGGCTTTTACTGGTCCTATCTCATGTAGCACTTTTGTCTCAAAGTTATTTTAAAGGTACTGCACGACTGTGGACAGCTTTTAGGGTGCTTTCCAAGGACAGGGACTGTGCTTTTCTCTCTTTTGCTCTTGCCTGTGCCAAGAGTAATTACTCAATAGTGATTGTTCAATGAACGAATGAATGGATGGACGGTTACCTAATTCTTTAGATCTCTACCTTCCAGCAGAGTTATTATGAGTATTAATGGGAGTAGCTGAGTGCACTGTATAAATGATACATTGTTATAAAGTTTTCAGTTACTACAGTGACAATCATGATTATTGTATGAGGCTGAATGTGGCCTCCTAGATATGTCCATGTCCTAATTACTGGAACTTGTGAATATTTTTTTTAAAAAGACTTTTATTTTTTTAGTTAGAGAGAGTGAGGGCAAGAGAGCTTACAGAAGGAGAGGGAAAAGCAGACTTGCCACTGAGCAGGGAGAGCCCAAGGTTGGTCTTGATCCCAGGACCCCAAGATCATGACCTGAGCTGCAGGCAGACGCTTAACTGACTGAGCCACCCACTGCCCTGCAACTTGTGAATATTACTGTATATGATAAAAGAGTTAATATTACCTTGTCTGGAAAAAAGATGTGATTAAGTTAAGGATTTTGAGAAGGAAGTTTATCTTGGATTATTTGGGTGGATCCTAATTCAATAACAAATGTCTCATAAAGACATTCTTAAAAGAGAGGCAGAGGGAGATTGGCAGACAGGAGAGAAGGAGGCAATGTGACCACAGAGGCAAAGATCAAAGTGATGTGGCCACAAGTCAAGGAATGCCAGCAGCCATCAGAAACTGGCAGAAGTAGAGAGCAGATTCTACCCTGGAGCCTCCAGAGGGAGCTTGGCCTGACCAATACTTGATTTCAGATTTTCAGTCCCCAGAACTGTGAAAGAATACATTTCTTGTTGTTTTAAGTCACCCAGTTTGTGGTAATTTGTTTCAGCAGCCCTAAGAAACTAATACAGTTGTTAATAATAATCTACTTATTCTCTTTGGATAAGATAATTTTAGCCTTACTGCTGAGAATGGATAGTGAGATTTTAATATACATTTTAAAATTATGTGTATAAACGATTTACTTCTTATTATTTCTCAGTGATGAAGTTAAGTATTAGCTGAATAAAAGTTTAAAACATCTGTACAGGGAGGCCTATGGACTGAGTTTAACAGACTTAGCTAAGTAGCCCTTAAAGAAGTACAATTTTCACCCATTTTACCTTATACTGTTGATCTAAAAATAACTGACAACATAATCCCCCTGATTTTAAGGTCCAAACTCAGCTTCTAGAGACTTGCTGACACATTTTTAAAAAGAAAGACCATGAACTCCATAGGTCTGTTGGTTAAAAGTTCTGCATCCATTTCTCACCCTGCCCTTTAAAATTTTTGGTTTTCATCCCATAAATTACACCCTTTCTCTGTACTCAGGCAAGATAATATTTTTATTAAAATGTAAAGGTGATTGGTTTTCTCACAGCACAGTTACAAGGTGCTTGAGGGGATGATAGATTGGCTATATTTAATGAGCTGTGTTTCTATTACAGCTTAGGAGCATTTGAAGCATTACAGTATATAAATTATAGCCTAATTGCCCTTTAGGCTTTAGCAGCTCAAAATATGCCAAGCTCCAAGTCTCTACACTTTGACATTTCTGCTGTGTATGCTGTCTATAAAACCTGTATACCTTATCTATGATTTTCTTCACCTCCCCTGGTCCAGGCCCTCCCCTTTTCTGGCTGCACTCCTTGGCTTCTTTTCCTCACTGTATTTACACAGACTCCCTTACTCTTTACAATGTTTGGTTTGTGTAGTGACTTCAACACTGTCTTAGATCTGGAATCATACAAATGCTCTCACGGCTGGCGGTTGCCTCTGCAGGTTATGGTGTGTGGTGGGCTGAGCTGTGAATGCCAGTGGGTGAGTGGCTGCAGCTGGTTTTCATTCCGAGTGAGAGCTTGAGAAGCCCAACATAGATAAGGGGAGAAATGATACTGCATTATCTCTAGTCAGTGAAGTTATCCATGTTGGATGGAGCAAAGCAGTCCACTGAGGCCTACGGGTACAGGGAAATGGTCAGGGTTTACCCAGCCAAGAGGTGATTTTTTTGAACCCTTTGGGAATTGGCTTTTATCCAAGCCTACGTGTACCTGGCTGGCTGGAAGGGGAGAGTATGTAGAGGGGGCTCTCAAGTTACCTGCTTTGGGAACTTTGAGGAATTGCTGGCCTGGCTTGCCTTTGTCCATCCTACTTAATGGTGTGATGAAAGGGAAGAGAGAAAAAGGGAGTGGAGCCCTAGGCTAGGTGAAAAAGAAGGGGCCAAGGAGTAAGAATGGGAATAAGGGAGTAAGAATGGAGCCAAAAACTCCTGAGGGGTCTGAGACTGAGAAAAACTGAGGACAGTCTGCTTTCTTGTTGGATGACCATACTAGATTCAGGGGAAGGCTTAAGTGGAATAAACCTAAGCAGGAACAACCTAATGCATGGTTAGAGAAGTGCTTCTCTAAAAATATTTATGGATGTTAAAGATGTTACGAAATATTAGAGCCAACCATTTTCTTCAAAGTCATCTAGTCCATCCCTTTCATTTTATATATGAGAAAATTGGGGCCCTGGAGATCAAATGAATTGTCCATTACTCCAAGGTCTGTCAGGAGAACTCAGGACTAAAAATGTATGCTAATTTATTTCTGGTCATTGTTCTTTTTTTAATGCTCCACTGCCCATTATATTGGGTACAAAAGATAAAGAGTCTTTCATATTCTCTTGCCTCATTCTTCCCTTTCCCACCCCTTCCCCATATCCATGTTCCACTCTTACTGGAAATGAAATAAATGCTTTAAATGTCTGAATTTTTAAATACCACATTATCAGGTCAAGAGAGCAGATAATTTCTTAAGAGGTTTATTTCTTTAGTCTGAGAGGTCATCTAAGATATCTCATTTACAGAGTGGGTAAAGTAGGATTAAGATTTGTCTGCTCCATCACTTTGCAAGTATATTATAATATCTTCCTCCTGAGTACTAAGTAAATTCCAAATCCTGTATACCCATGTTTCAGAGCATTTAGCCTCCTTATTAATGAATGAATAAATGAATACATAATTTACTGCATATTTACTGTGTGCAGGCAGTGAGCTCAGTGCTTTATTGTTGTTGAATTCACAGTTAACACTATTAGTTAGCAGTGCAGTTACCTTTCCTATTTTACAGATTAGGAAGTTGGGATTTATTTTATTTTTTTTTGAAGATTTTATTTATTTGTCAGAGAGAGAGAGAGCATGCACAAGCAGGGGGAGCAGCAGGCAGAGGGAGAAGCAGGCTCCCCGTGGAACAAATAGCCCAACGTGGGACTCCATCCCAGGATGCTGGGATCGTGACCTGAGCTGAAGGCAGATTCTTTTTTTTTTTTTTTTTTTAAGATTTTATTTATTTGACAGAGAGAGAGATCACAAGTATGCAGAGAGGCAGGCAGAGAGAGAGGGAAGCAGGCTCCCTACTGAGCAGAGAGCCTGTCGTGAGGCTGGATCCTGGGACCCTGAGATCATGACCTGAGCTGAAGGCGGAAGCTTAACCCACTGAGCCACCCAGGCACCCCTGAAGGCAGATTCTTAACCGACTGAGCCACCCAAACGTACCAGGAGGTTGGGATTTAGAGAAATTTATTTGCTCAAAGCCCAAAGCATTCCTCGCCTAGATGATTGTAATAGCTTCATATTTGATTTCCCTGCTTTTGGCCTTCTCTTTAATAAAATCCAAGAATGGTATGCAAATTATCTAGTGAACATAGCCAATGAGAATGAGTGCTCACTATAAACAACCAGTATGGCCATACCACTGCAAAGGACTATCCCCCAGCTGGAATCTATGCTAAATAGCTATGAGGGGCTATAACTTACTTTCTTTAGGACTTTGGCCAGGTCCCTATTGTCTACAGAATAAAGTACAAATTTCTTACCATAGCCTTTAATAAAACCCTTGTGATCTGATCTCATTGATACTTTCTTTTTTTTTTTTTTAAAGATTTTATTTATTTATCTGACACAGAGATTACAAGTAGGCAGAGAGGCAGGCAGAGAGAGAGGAGGAAGCAGGCTCCCTGCTGAGCATGGGATGCGGGGCTCGATCCCAGGACCCTGAGATCATGACCTGAGCCAAAGGCAGAAGCTTTAACCCCCTGAGCCACCCAAGCGCCCCTCATTGCTACTTTCATTCTTGCCTGCTTTCTCACTACCTCACTCAATTTATGCTCCAACCAATCTTGACTGCTCATCATTCCCTAAATACTCTTTTTCTGCTCTTTCTGCCTTTGTTTATACTTTTTCTTTGAATGCCCCCTAGTCTATTTCTCCCTCCTATATAGTCTAATTTATTCCTCTAGGCTGAGCTTGGATATCAGTTAAATCTTCTGTGGCAACTTTTTTTTTTTACCCACAAATGTAAGTAAATTTTTACTTATTTGTGTTGACACAATTTTTTTTTTTTCGGTGCTTCTCTTTTGGCACCTAACTCATTTTACAAATAGTATTTATACACATTTCTTGTTCATCCTACTGGATTTTAAACTCTTTATGGTCAGGGACTGTCTCTAATTCAGCTTTGTTTCTCTCTTGTAGTGCCTGACATCTGGATATTCAACAAATACTTACCAAATGAACTGAATATATATATCCTAGTGTTATTTATCATTGGCTATTGCTGTTATACTCATTTTGTGAGTTGGGTAATATAGGCAGAAAGAACATAAGATTTGTCCAAGGGAATTAAGGGCAATTTCAGATGAGATTTAAATTGTCTTGATGACTAGTCAGTGGCCCTGTCACAAAAACCTGAGGTGTCATCTTAAGGTTTTTCTATATAAGACCATAGATAGGGAACACATTTTCCAGCCCCTGTAGCCACACATTAGAGTGTCAGCTCTGCCAGAAAGGGGTCTAAAGCATGAGGTTCAACTGGATTTGGGTTAATATAACTCTGGGATATTGAGTTAATTGATGCAATTTTTCTTTCTGTTAGAACTATCAATGGTCTACCATGTAATAATGATAATCTGATTCCTAGTTCTTCTGGCAGTGATTTTTCTCTCCAATATGGGAAGCCACTGCTACCTACCATAGTGACTGATGCAGGTCTTAGTAATGCTGTGATTTATATGTAGCTTTTTCTTAAGCTTTTATTTAAAAACTCACATCTTCCTGAACTCCAAATTTTAACCAAATCAAGAGGCTACTTGCATGCTGTGGTCTTTAAATAAACCCAGATTGCTGTTCTTTTTCATCTTTGTTTCTCATCCCCTCCACTCTACCCCTTCCTCCTCATTCTACCTTAGAAGAAACAAACTATTACCTGAATGAAATCTAAAACTTGCTGGTGTCTTTGTTTGGCAGCTGCAACCTCGCTGTCTGAGATCGCTTCCCTCAGGGACTGTTGGGTATTCAGAGAATCCAGCTCCACCACAGCAGAAAGGCGGCAATACAGACTAATAAATTTCTCCCTGTAGCTGCAAAAATGAACTGGAAAATGGACAAGCAAAATAAAACATGTTAAGATCTGGTATCAAAATAGAGAAATTCATACCTCAGAGAAAACAAGTTGAATGAAAACATGATTTATTAATCCTATCAGTGGAAAATATTAAGCCATAAATAAATTATAAATGTGCTCTTTAGGGGCCAGTTGTCTGGCTTTAGTCAGACAGTATTCCCTTTTAAGGTTTACCAAGTCCTGGTAAGGTATGGGGAAGTGGGCTTGGCTCAAGCTGCAGTTTATGTTCAGCTCCTAAAGTTAAGGTTGTATATATATATTCTGAGAAAATAAGTTTGCTTATCACTTTAAAGAAGAAAAAGTCAAGTAGCAATTTGAAACCTAGTTTTAATTTCCATGTCTCATTTCTAGTGTGTATCTTACATGCTTCTTTTCAAAGCCAGAAATCCGAGAAGATACAACACATACTTTTCTTAGGATGTCTTTTGTCTGGCTGGAAAACTTCCCACAGGACCTGGTATGATGTGTTTTGATCCTTGTCCCGTCTCTGCTCCTCAGCTGCTCTGGAAGGATGATGGAGCTGATACCTCAACAGACCATTTTTGTCTTTGGCAGACTTGGCCTTCCTCTTTCAAAAGATAATGGGCCAGAGGCCAGAGGGAACAGTCTAATAACCTTCATCTGCGTCATGGAGAAGGGAGAGAGGAGTATGGGACTCAGGCTCATGCAGGTACCCTGAGGTGATCAGATTTTCTATACTTCTCTGGCTCTGATCACATACTAAGACATCGGATTCCAGTGGGATGAGGAAAGAATCCTGAATCAGACTAGTGTAGTGTACTAGTCTATTCCTGGCCTTTGTTGAATTTGCAGACTCACTTTCTAGGAACCTCATTTACTGTGTGTGTCTCTAACTGTATCAGTGTGTTCCATGCTTTGGAAACAGTGGTATTAAAACTCTGCAAATCTGTGGAAACATTTTTATTCTAGCTTCTTTAGTGAAGAACTCTAGGAAGAATATCTAATTACTGCCCTCAGGCCTCTTTGCTGTTGATTTCTGAGACCCAGAAGTGGCCATTTAGGAAAGCTAAAATCACACTGCCTTAAAATGAGTCATCTTGTTTTCTCTACACCTCTGTGAGGAAGCCCTACTTCTCTGCATACTGAGAGATTTCTGGGCACCCTACAAGTCCCATCTTACCACGGCCTACTTCCTTGCTTGATTTTTCTCCTAAGATGACTCTCTGGTGTGGGTACGGGTAACCTGCTCTGTTTGTGTTTCCATATGGAAGTGGAAGAGAAGAATGGGGTGAGGGCTTCTGTGGTTCATCCTTATTTCAGTTGTGCACCATTTCAAGGAGGTGTTTCTCAGTTCTAGAATTGATTTTTCTCTCTGGTGTCAGATCCATCCTTCCCACTTCCTCTACTCTAGCACTTCTTTGCCTGACAAACAGAAGAACTTATTTCACATAGCTTTTCAGTAAACAACAAACTATTGAGCTCCTCCCAAACCATCTACTTTGCATGGTCTTTCCCTGCTTAAAGACCTCTACCGAGCTCTTTCTTAACTTCAGGACAAAGTCAAACCTCTTATCACCAGAAGGACAGTGTCTTGTGATCTAGAATTTGAATATATCTTCAATCATATATCCCATCATGCAACCACCCTTCACCCTCCACTCAAATTAATTCTAAGCGTTGGTCAGGCTGAACTTGATTACAAGTCCTGTTATACTTCCATGTTTTTAACATGCCTTTTTCTGGTCCTTAAACACCCGTCTCTACCAATATCTTTAGGTCACACCAGTGTCTTCAGGTCAGCTGCTTCTGATCCTTGAAGATTCAGCTTAAGTGCCTTCTTCTTAGTAAATCTTCACTGACACCTCTTCCCTCTGCAGGCAGAGTTTCTCTCTCTTTTGTGCTCCTATAGCACTTGTTTCTAAATGTATCAAGACACTTTATTAGAATTACGTGTTTACTTGACTGCCTTGGTATTAGGCTGTGATTTCTCCGAGGGCAAGAACCACGTCTCCTATCTTTATTTCCTCAAAACCTGAAACATTATAGCTTCTCAATGTTTATTGACCAAATGAACAAAAAAATGCATGCCCTGGTCTGAAGAGGGCAGATCCTCCTCCAGAGGCTCCTCTTTCCCTCCATCCTCTCTTTTCTCTCTGTGCTCTTGATTTTCCTGTTTTGAAAGGTGTATTTCAAGTCTATGATATTTACTGGCAGCTATACAGGGAAGAATCACCATTACTTTGTAGCTTACTCTTGACCCTTGTAACTCCCTGAATGTGTCTTTATGCCTTTCAAGGAGGGATTATATCCTGTTAGCATTTGACAGATGTCCTCTCTTGGCTGGAGAGTGAGGACAGTGAAGTGTCTCCCATTCTGCCTTTCCAAACCAAGTTGGAAAGAAAGAAAGGAAGGAAGGAAGGAAAGAAGAGAGGGAGGAAGGAAGGAAGGGAGGGAGGAAGAAAGGAAGGAGGGAAAAAGAAAAATCAGCTTTTTTCCTTTCTAAATATGAAGATGGGGTAATTAGGAAAAGCACTAAAGAAATTCTTTAAAAGAAACACTATCATTCCCATCTGAATTCTAAAATGCCAGGGTGTCCACAACTTTCTCTTGTTGTGTCTCCTTGTGGTAGGAGCCTTGGATTGGTGGGTGGTCTCACAATGCCCAGCCCCCACCCCTTTGCCACTCACCACAGTGAGCTCTAAGGACCTTTCAACTACAGCACTTCACTTTCCCGTGCTAGTGGTTTTTATCCAGAGCCTTTAATGTTACTTTAACAAATGCTACTTTAACATAGTCTTTTGTGGTTTAGCAATGATACATTTGGTAGCCATCACAGAGGAGGGGAGGATAGACTGGAAGCTTCTAATTTTTTTTTTCTAATGTGAATCACATGCATTTAACAGACAAAATGGTATAAGGGTACAACAGTGCATTATCTGGACCACATGATTTGTTAGTAATTTATACACTAAGGCTAATTTTCTGTGGTGTTTTTTCTCACTCTTTTTTTCTACATGAGATGGTGATAGACTAAAATGCATTTGACACCAACACTGGAAGTTGGATTAGGAATAGAGAAGAGTAGAAAGTATTTGGGCTTAGGTATCAGATAGAATTGGGTTTGAATCATAGTTCTGGCAGTTACTATCTGTGTGGCATTGGGCATGTAACCTCTGGGAGCTTCAGTTTTCCCACATCTAAGATAGATAGTAATGTCTACTTAGGATTAAATCATATCATATATATACAGTGCCCAGCACAGAACGTGGCACCTACCAGAAACAAAATAAAAAATTTTTTCATACCCTTACCCCAACCCCTCTGAAAGAATGAGGCATTCAGAGTTAGAAAATTAGAACAGGGTCGAGATTAGAATATTCTTCCTAAGATCTTTACCTTAATAAAATCCTAATCAGTCTGGGTCATGGGGCCTAGTTTGGAAGCTAAAAATATCAATAAGATTACCTCCTATGGTTAGTTTAGTTCCAGGATTCTTTGCCAATGTGTCAGAAAGAGCCTGGGCACAAGATGCCCCTCTAAAGATTCCTGGGAGTGAATGAGTTGACAGTTGGAATTCAGGAGTGGTATCCTAAATCATGAAAAATGGGCCTTAGGAATGAGGGTTGAGACTGTGCCATTTCATGTAAGCCTGTGGCCTGGATTCCATTAGGCTCAATGCCCGGATATCCCACAGGCACCTCAAAACTCATCATTTGTCAAATTGAACTCATCATCTTTCCCCTCCCCCAAACCTGTTCCTCCCCTCATCTTTCCTATTTTGGTAGATGGCAACATTATCCATCTCAGCACCCTATTCAGACTCTCTGGCTCCTCCATCTTGCTCTTCAGCCACATTAAATCAATCACAAAGTCCTATTGGTTTTAACTCCTCAATTCCTCTTGCCTCTGCTTTCTCTTCTCAACCCTTACTGTGGCAGTCTTGGTTCCAGTTCTTATCACTACCACCTGGACCACTCAACTGTCTCATTGCCTCTAGTCTCAGCATCCCCTGCTTTGGCTTTCCTGCAGTCCATCTTCCATAGAGCTGCTAAAACCCAGTAAGACCATATTATGCCTTTTAAACAAATCTTTTCATGACTCCCCATTGCCTACATGATAAAGTCTGGCCTCTTTAGGATGGTATAGGTAGCTCTTTGTGATTCTGACCTTTTTAATTTTTAGTTTCGTTTCCTATCACTCTTTTCAGGTGCCATAAGCGTCTGTCACAATGAGCTACTAGGAGTGTACTTAATTGGGCTGCATTTTCTCAGGTCTCCTAGCCTTTGTGCATGCTGGTCCTCCTGCTTAAAATGATTTTCTTTTTTAGCTCTGCCTTTTCTTTCCTTTTCTGAATGTTTCTTTCTAATTCAAGATCTAGCTCAAATATTATTGGATTGGAATTCAACAGCCTACCTATTTTAGAGCAGGGCTTTCACTATATTGGGACTTTTGGTATAGATTTCTGTATCCTCTACTGGTGGGCAGATTATGTCTTATTAACATCTGTATGTCTTGCCCAAGCCCAGTACTTGGCATACAGTGGCAACCCAGCAAATGTTTGCTGAATGAATAGGTAGCCAAGCACTTAAGTATGAAATATATATCAGGGTTCAAACTGTTTTTTAAAAATCTCCCCGTTTTATAATCTCACTAGTCCAATTAGTATTGAATCACAGAACCAAGGAAATCATAGGCCTGCTGTCAGTTGTGACTGCCCATAGGATCAGGACAGGGCAACCTCCTCAGTGCAAGCTAGGCAAATCCTCAAGAGGCCACATCACTGGACAGAGTTTCTAAAGGCTCATGGTACTGCTTTTCTTTCTGTTTCTGGGAACAGTTTAAATAATGACCCTTGTCAGTCAGTACCCAGGCACATGCTTGATTACTGCAGTGGAGTGCTGTCCTGCTCCTATTCAAAGGATGGGGTAGGGGGAGTGTCAGCCCTCAGGCTATGGAGGGGACTTGGGTTTGAAATGAACCCCTTTGCCTCAGCTCAGCCCTGCTCATGGAGATCTCCCATCTATATGACGGTCCCCCTCTCCCCTACAGTAATCCTGTGAGGGAATAGCCTCTGGGTTTGCCCCAGCCTGCTCTTTACTCCAGGAGACAGAAAGCTAAGCTCCTTTATCGTTTTGTCCTTGCTAGATCTGGCAGGTTAGCAAGTTATTTATGATCACTCAGGCCACTGGCAGGAACATGGTCAGTTTGCCAAATCTCAAATCCTTTCATTGGGACAGGGGTGACTTGTACAAGTCAAACCGAAATATAGTGTAAACTTTTTATAACTGACATGTTCCCATAATTTGCACCTTTCCAGGTTTCATTAAAATTCCTGTGTTCTTATGATTTTCTGAGTTCTGATTGAATTTCCAGTAATGTTCTCTTAGAAATGCTTAGTGTATCTGTTGACCTTTTACTGTGGGCCTATCTATGGAAGGCAGAAGTCCCTACTTATAAAAAACAAGTAAAAATTGCTTAGCATCTTTCTTGAGGGGCTTAGACCCATTATGATAAGCTCTTTGAAGTTCCTATAGAAATTGTTATTAAATGCTTTGTGGGCTCAAGTCTAATGGAAGAAGTATGGTAATCAGTACGATAATCTGCTTCTTGGAAAGCTCAGATTGCTTGGGGATAAGGTAGAGTCTGTTATGATTCTTACTAAGGCCCAGCAATCTTTTAAAAATTGTTGCTGGTGGTGCTGAAGTATAATAAACATTGTACTAGAGTGTACTGATTTCCTGCTACTGGCAACATTTCCTCCTGCTCTCTAGAAAAGACTAACAGAATTGTGTATGTCAGTAGAACTACACTCAACGAGGGGATCTTTTCTGGAAACTTTATGTGGTTCTCATTAATCAGTTGGATCACCTATAATACAATAATAAAGGAGGACCAGGAGAATATGAAGGTATATGTTATTCTAGGAAAAAACATCTTAAAGTCAGGAACGCCTGAAACCCAGGCTTTGATCTATGGCTTGGCTTTCATAGATGAAGGATGGTATCTGATAGTCTTACATTGCTTTTAGTCAAAGAGATATGCACTGTTGGATTCTATTACTATGATAACTACATCCCTATTTTTTAAGTTCCTAAAATGTTATTTTCTTTGTGTTCTAGTATTACTTCAAGTGTGGTCCATGGATTGACAGTACAGCATCAGCTGACAGCTTGTTAGGAAAGCAAATTCTCCAGACCCATGTGGTGGGGCTCCAGGAGTCTCTTTTAGCATGCTCTCCTAGTGATTCTTTTTTTTTTTTTTTTAAGATTTTTTATTTATTCATTTGACACAGAGCGAGAGAGAGATTACAAGTAGGCAGAGAGGCAGGCAGAGAGAGAGAGGAGGAAGCAGGCTCCCCGCCGAGCAGGGAGCCCGATGCGGGCCTCGATCCCAGGACGTTGAGATCATGACCTGAGCCGAAGACAGAGGCTTTAACCCACTGAGCCACCCAGGCGCCCTCTCCTAGTGATTCTTAATGCATATTAAAGTTTGGGAAGCAGTGTTACAGGGCATCATATCCTAAAGTGTGTTTTCTTAGTTTTTTAGTAAGTGCTACACCAAAAATGCTTCCAGTCATGGTTAAATGAATTTAGAAAATGCTGGGTTAAACAATGTTAAGCTTTTTAGTTTTTATTTCTTCGTCAGGGGTGGGGGTACCAGATTTTGCAGACCTTCTACCATGTTACTCCACTGCTCAAAAATTCTCGATTGGACTCCCAACATGCTTAAATTAGAATCCAAAGTCCTTATCATGGCCTCTGAGGCCCTGCATGATCTGGCTGTTGACTCTCTGATCTCATTTCCTGTGTTTGTTGCTCTTGCTCACTACACTTCACCTACACTGATCTTTTAGCCAAGCACACTCTTGCTTTAAAGCCTTTGCACTTGTCATACCCACTGCAGGGAATTCTCAGGTCTCTGCTTACACATTTCTTCTTTAAAGAGACTTTCCCAGGTCGTCCTATACAAAATTGCAGCTCCTTTCACCTCACTCTAGTCCCTTAATCCTAATTTATTTTTCATCACAGCCCTCACTACTGTCTGACATTTACAGTATTGTTTGTTGATTGGTCTACTGTTTGTCTCCCCCATGAGAACGTAAGCTTCATGGGGAGTTTGTTCATTGCAGATCCTTTAGTACCTGGACTAGTGCCCAACACATAGTAGGTTACTTAATAAATATTTATTGAATTAATGAACAAATGAGTGGAGAGAGGAAATTGTAGAATAGAGAGTAACAATAGTAGGACAAAGTGTGGCTGCCCAGGTAAAGTCCATGACCTCCCAGCAAGCAGGATAGAGAGGACTCTTACAGGGCTTGGTCCTCCAGGGTCTTAGGAGTCATACACTATTAAAATTGATCCCAAATCATTGATTGTTACCATGAAGACCACTGAGACATGGGGAAATAAACTTCATGTATTTTTGTCTATAATTATGGAATAATAATGACCATTTCATACAGAATGGACTCCTGGTTAGCTCTCCAATTAAGAATTTTACTTAGTTCTTTTCCTTGTCAATTATCTATCCCTGGGAAATCATTCACTTTCATGGTTTCATCTGTTATTAATAGAGACTGGCCAAATTTCTGTGTTTAGTACTCAAACTTCTGTCCTGGATTTCTACTGCTACATGGACATGTCTACTTGGATGTTGAATTTGCACCTTCAGATTCAAGACAGAGTTGAAAGCATCATTTTCTTCCCTAAGCCATATTCCTCTCTGATTTTTTTTTACTTTTGGTAATGGCAGCAATATCCTCACAGTCTTTGAGGCTGAGAACCATGGGAGTGCTCTAGAAGTCTCTAGACTTCACCTTTTCTCATTGAAACAGTTGCTCGATCTTGTATATTACTCCCAATGTTTCTTATTTCTGTATTTGTTTCCTTTATGGGGGGGGGTTGTTTCTGCCTAATACTAGACTGTTAAAATTACCCCTGAACTATCCCCCCAACTGTGCTCTTAATCCATCTTAAACAGATTCCTCAGCCTGACTCTTACGGTACTCCAGTATGGCCATTATTGTCCAGACCTCTTTGTCTTTCTTCACATTTCTCTGATCTAGCCGAACTGGACCACTTGTTCTTTTCCCAAGACTTTGTGAGATCTCTTGTTCCATGTCTTCGCTCATTATTTCCCCCCTGATAAGAAAGCTTTTCTTATTGTCCATGTTTATTAGTATCCTGTCCATTCTTTAACACCCACATCAAATATCCTCTCCTCCAAGGTGGCTTTCTGATACCTTGAGAAAAATGTGGTTTTTTTTTCAATATCACTTACAATTTTGGCACATCTTAGCTTATTTGGTAACAGTTTGTATCCTTATTTTACTGCTACCACTGCACTGAAAGCCCCTTGCAGGCAGAGCCTTGTCTTACTCTTTGAATCTCCACAGTAGGTATCTATTTATTGACTTGAAATGAAATACCATTACCCAGACTATATTTTGTAATAGCAATGCAGTCATATCATGGACTAATAATGTTCTTTGGATGGGGAACTCATTGGATGGGGTCATATTCACATCCAGGCCTCTTGGGAGTGGTATGGCCAATGTTATTAATCATTTGACACAGAAAAGGTGCAGAAAGGTTTAAGTGATTGCCAGTGTCACACAGTAGAGAACCCAGGACTCTCAAGTCCCAGTCTGCAAGTCTCATTCAGGCTTTTCTTAATAACTCTTCCTCTTCTGGAAAATAATGATTGCTATTCTTCAGTTTTTTGGGCATCTGAATGGTCAGAGCAAGGGAAACTGAAAGGCTTAATCCATTTATCCTCAAGGGATAAATTCAGCTTCAGATGCCCAGGTCTCAAAATGGCAGTTGCCTTGTCTGCTTCTAAATCTGGTGTCTGGGGAGCAATCCAGAGAGTCTGCCTCCATTCCACCCACCCAGTGCTCACCCCCCCCCCCCCAAATCCTACAATTCATTTGAACTGATAGAACCCTGCTAATTGCCTCTTATTGCCTGTTATAAGACTAAGCATGAGTAACAGACAAAGCCTCTCTATTCACATTCTCAGTGGGCAGCAGGGGTCTCTGCAAAAACAGAGAAACTGGGGCCCAGGCTATTCATTTTTAAAAGTCAAGACAAGATCTTCCACTATTCGGAATCCCACATTATAATCACAGTATTGCATCCTGGGAGACCCTGTCAATTTTCTCAAATGGTCTGCTAGAAATTTAGAGCCTGTTTAATATTAGAGTCTATTTAATAAATCAGCACTACTCATTGACTTTTTTTCCTCCAGAGTGATACACACTTTACATTTTAATTTCATTATTTTTTTCCCACTTGGAGGTGAGAGAAAGAGAAGGGGCAGTGCTTTTCATGAAAACATCACTTCTTGTATTTATGTTTTAAGAAAGCAAAGCGAAGGCAGGAACTGCAGCCTGATAACTGAACACTCTGTTTAGAATTCCCTCCTCTCCATTCGACCTTAGCTAGGTTTCAATAATTATTGCTCAGGCACATAGTCTTGGATCTTTGCTTTCTCTCAGACTTGTACACAGTTCTAGGAAGGGTTGTTGCCAAAGCCATCATGTGATTTATTGACCCTCCACTGGGACAAGGGGGAACAGATATAACTTTGTGATTTTATTATAAGGAGGCTGGGTTAATATTTCTAGGTGAAACAAGCTACTATACCAAGTTCAAACATCTGAAGAGGGAGGTTAAGAAACCCTGAGTGTGGGGTGTAAGGATTATTCTGTCCTGGGGCTGTACAGACGTCGTCTGAGGCAGGGAGCAGGAGAAGAAAGGACACATTGTGACCCATTTCCAACACCTCCTGTGTGTAGAGGCGGAAGTTCCTTGCCTGCAGAGGGACACGCGCGGAGGAAAAATAGGAGAGTTACAACATGGCACTTACATAAACAACACCAAACTGGCATAAAACATCTAACAAAATTACACGACTTCAAGCTTGGAATTTTTATACAACATAAATATTAGGGTTCAGCCCATTTAATAATGCTATATAAAATCAAGATTTAAGGCAGTAATGTTCCACATAAACTCTGAAAACAACATTTATGCTTCTTATAAAAGCAGAAAATGATTGCATTCTGTGGGCTTTTCAAAATGATGAATATAATTACATGAAGCAACAAAAATGGATTGAATTAAAAATCTAGTTTCAATTTAAGTTGGTTAAAGGGGAAAAATGTAGTTTCTGGCTAAGGACTGAAAAAATTTTACAAGTATCCAAAAAAAAAAAAAAAAAAAGTCGTATGCACTCTTAGGCAGTTAGGCAGCCCTCTCCCAACATGTGTATGTAGCCCAAGAGTCACCAATGAAATATGAGCTGCTTCAGACCTGCTAAGCTCAAGAAACCCTTTAATAGTATCTACTGTCACAAGTAGAGCTGGTGTGTTTTTTTCTCCTGAGTACAAGGCCACCCCTGCAATAATCCAGTTTCTCCCGTAATGCCTTTATGGCATCTTGTGCAATTTATTCTTCATCAGTATTGGCTGTTTTGGACTAACCTTGCAGTACTGACTTATAATCTGAGCAGTACCCCAATCGAAGAGTCTCTAATCTAAGGAGTCTCTAATCTATGTCTCTTGGAGTCTCTCACCTATGTCCCTGTGTCCATGGGTCCAGGGGCCAATTCTGGGTTGTTGCTCTGTTATTTAAGAGAGTCAGTCACTCCTGTGATGGTCTTCCTGTTTTATAGGCTAAACTTGGTTGATTGTGTGTGTGTGTGTGTGTGTGTGTGTGTGTGTGTGTGTGTGTGTGTGCGCGCGCTGGGTATGGGGAAATGGTGACCCTAGGCCAAAAAGAAAAAAAGAGAAAAGAATTCAGCCTAATGCTATATCATGTCAACTTACTAGACAGAGCCTAACAGACTTTCACTATTCTCCTCTGTGCCAACAGTTTTTGCTGAAGTTGCTTATTAGTGGAGGTTAGATTTGCACATTTTGATTTAGATAAGACAATAATTTTGACAGCAAATTCTCTGTTTGTGAAAAGATAGCTATGACATAACCTTGCCATTGCTGTAGGTTATACTACCACTAGTCTGCTGTTTTTAGATAAATCATTTGTATATCTAACTAAGTGTATACTTATTTATTTATTCTCCTTGACTTGTGCTGTCCTGAAGCTGAGACTTGGTGTCTTTTCAAGGTGGGCTAGTCAGTGATTTTTCCTTGCTTGACGAGATGACAATAAAGGTGGGTCCAGGAGCCGTGGAAGAGGTCAACATGCAGGAGATAGAAAAAAGGGGCAGAACTGCAGTCTGTGTCCACTTGTAGGTGTCAAATTCAAAGTATGCACCATGTGTGAAGTGGTATTTAAATCAGTGAAAATGAACTCATATATATATGTGTATGTATATATATGCACACACACACACACACACACACATATATATATTTTTTACCTCTGAAGTTTTAGACACAATGCAGTTTCCATTATCCGTAAAAAGAAGATAAAAATGGTAAAGACTAGTACCTGGTGTAGAGGTGTATTGATCTGCTTAAGGAGGGCTTTCACTGCCATCTGGAGCTCGTAGAAGAACAATTGCATGGGGCAGTCAGAAGTATGATCCACACTTTCCATAGATTCAGAGCCAGAAAGCTTTTGGATCCATTCCCACTCCTCTCTGTATGTTGAGTCAAGTTAAAATTAGAAATATAACAAAAGTTCAGAACACAGCTCAGAACATTTTTACTCTATATGTCCAGAACCTGGATAACCAATTTTTGGTGGTTAAAACTCAATACAATTCATGAAATTTGAACTTTTTGCCACCCAAATGGAATTTAAAATGAGCTTTTGCTAATTTAAGCCTAGTTCACCTATCAAACCACATATACCTCAGAACAGCAGGTCTAATTTGTATCAATCAGTTTCTGAGCTTGGAGCTTTGAAATATTTGGTAATAATTTCCTGACTGTCTTCGTTTTTCTTTCCCTGAAGATCCTTTGTAAGTTCTAAGGCCCTACATTTTACCACAGGGGCATCTGCTGGTTAATTCAGCAGTTGGGTAACCACAGGACTCTGGTCCAACTCAGGCAACAAACCACATGGCACATTTCAACCCTGGCCTGTTGTAATCGTGGGGACTATTTTGGTTTCTTACCCCTTCCAAGAGCTTGAGGAGAATCACAAACAGGAACACCAGACAATTCCAATAAAAGGAACCAGGGGACACACATCACTGCTTCCATCCTCCTTTCAAACCAGTCATCTGTGTCTTTATTCTCCGTGCTCTGTAATCCTTCCTAATGAACTTTTCCAAATGTCATGCAGAAGGGAGGGGAAAAGAATGATGGTGGGAGAAAACACATCTGGTTTGTCCTCCAAAGGCTGCTCTCAGAAGGAGCTTAAAAAGATCAAGGTAAATGCTTCCTGGGAACACTGTTTCCACAGGTATGCTAGCACAAGTCTCTAAAACACATTCATTTGGCCCAGTTTCTCCTCTTTCTAACTGTGCAGGGAGCAGCAATATGCTCTCAGGAGCAGGCTAGAGAGGAAAGGAAAGTCCTCCTCTCTGGGCACTGAAAGAGAGGAGGTGCTAACGTATGTTCCCACCCATGTGAAAACCTTCTGAGGGCTCTCCCCAGTGGGCTCTACCAGCCTGCGTTTCAGTCTGTGTGTCAGAAAATAAAGTCGATTGTGACATGAGCTTTTCATCAAAACAATCTCTTAAAAAAAAAAAAAAAGAAAACAATCTCTTTTAACCAACTACCCTCTTAGAAAAGTTTCTCTGTTCAAGATATGTTTCCTTTCAATTCCCACACTGGAAAATACTATGGAGAATCTACCCTAGTGTCCCAATAAGAGACACAAAAATTAAATCCTACTTCAATATGGGCATGCTGTTGGCTTCACAAAGAACTGAAATCTTTGAGAACCTGCTTGGGAGTTGTTTCTTTTCTCCCATCACTGATACTGAACTACATGAGGGGGTTCCGACTAGCACAAACATTCACAAAACCTAGAGGAGCACATTGCTAAAATAGCATCTGTAATAGAATTAGAGAATAAATTACCAGTAGGAATACCATGAAACATCTACCACTAAGTAGTTTAGTCTATAAGGATAAGGGAGATGGAACTGGCAAGAGTGAAGGCTACTGGAATCTTTTGTAAAAATGAAACTTGGATCCTTGTCAAGGGGGAAATTAGTTGGTATAACCACTAAAAGATAGAGTCTAAACCTTTAAGACACAAATCTAGAAAATGGATGAAAATAACCACTGCTGAGTCAACCCACAAATGAGCCATGTAACTAACCTCTTGGGAAGGATTGATAAGATAACCAGAGTTGCTGTAGAAGTGACCACCAGATGGCAGACTTAAGGTCTGGGTATAGTTGAATAGTGAAAGATGAGAATATGGCAGCTGGTGAGTTCTTTGAAGAGCCCCTCATCATTTCCTTTGTTTTCATCAAGTAGTATTTAATAAACAATACAGTATAGTTAATAAACTCTTGTCACTTTATGGGCCAAAGTTTAAATGACCAAATTAGAATCCCTTTTGGTTAAGCAAATCCATAGCTGTAACTAGAATCTGCGCATCTAATTTGTACCATGAAGCCTGATGAAGCCTGGAGAGTTCTTTTCTTATCTGTTCTGTCCTTTTTTTTTTCCCCCCAGGTTGAGTACAATTCAGTTCATTATAGTAGACTTTCAGAGGCCTTCTAGAGGGTTAGTTGTAAATCTGAGTCAGATCACCAAGATTGGGCAACTTTCCCAAAGCTAACAGGGTAATTCACCATAGTGCGAAACCATAGAGCAGTTTCCAGAAGCACAGGCCTTGTTACTTTTTTCTTCTTTAGAGAACCATAAAGTGTACAGGAAACATACAAAGTCCTCAGGCCAGAGGGTTAGGGGTGGGGAGACTGAGGATAGGGGGATTCTTTAAGGAGAAGTCAGTTGCTCTACCAGAACCCATTTCCACAAGTGATACTTAAAAAAAAAAAATGACTTACTAAGTTGTGAAGAAAAGATATTGGAAATAGAACGTTGAAAGAAAAGGACATTTATTCATTAACCACCTGAGTACTGGCGGTTGCACCATGAATACCATAGAGAGGAAAGTGAAAGGAGTGTGCCCCTCCTTCATGGCCTCACTCCTTCCACCAGCCACCACCACAAACCCTCCTTATCCTAACATTAAAATGCAGCTAAGCCTCTGCCCCAAGGTACTGGCACCTGGGGACATCTCACCACAGAAACTACGCAGTGTCAGTTTGCTTCTGACACATCAAACCCATCACTTGAGTCATGGTTTCATCACAAAGAAATCTGGACTCCTCACAACTTACTTGGAAATGTTATTGTTTTCACGGATCTTCACATGGCAGAGAATGTTGGGCACCTTTTGGGTAACTAGAACTTTGATCTGATCCACAGAGCTACACAGCTTTAGGTAACCCAGATATAATCCAGGAGAGAGACGCTGATGACTCCTTTTGTGATAAGAGAGAATATCCTGTAGGGTAAAGAACAAAACAACACATAAAACACTTTGAAAAGGGGGCGCCTGGGTGGCTCAGTGGGTTAAAGCCTCTGCTTTCGGCTCAGGTCATGATCTCAGCGTCCTGGGATCGAGGCCCGCATCGGGCTCTCTGCTCAGCAGGGAGCCTGCTTCCTTCTCTCCCTGTCTCTCTGCCTGCCTCTCTGCCTACTTGTAATCTCTCTCTCTCTGTCAAATAAATAAAAATTTAAAAGAATCTTAAAAAAAAAAACACTTTGAAAAGGTAATCTCAAAAGTTTTTCCTTTCTTAGGTGCACCATGTCATAAATTAAAGGAGCTGTAGCTAAGCAGTTAGGTGAGAAGCCTTGGATACCACCATGAATGTTATAGACGTGTTGGTGGTACAGCCAGGCTTACCTTCAGGAGAATTATCCTCCAAGTCAAGTAATCACTCATTAATGTAGCCTGCATGCATCCTATTTCCTTCAGTTTTCAGAGCCGGGTAGGTGTGTGAATTGTGACTGGGAATGGGAAACTAAAAAACTAGAATTCATAATTTCTGTTCTTGCAGGGCTTATTGTTTAGCTGGGTGAAACAGAAATTTGCAAGTGTAAAAGCTGACAAAGCAGTACAGGAAGCCTCATTATTTCAGAATAATTGGTATCTAGGAGAAGTCTTATTATTACATGACATCATTTAAAATTGGATCAAAATTTTATGGTAATTAGAGAAAGGCTTGGTTGATTCTTTATCTTGAAAAATGAAACAAAAGTAATAGCAACAGGTTTATTTATTTTACATTATTAATGCTTAAGTTGTAGTTATTAATTCTGAGGTTGAAGAAAGAATCAAGTGCTGATTCCTTTTTTTTTTTTTTGGCTTAGTTTTTTAGACTAAATTGTATGATAGCTGAAATGCTATTCCTCGTGTTTAACTTTTACAACATGATCACGAAGAGGATCTTTTCGCAAGAGTATTTGAAGTCTTCATATTTTTTCCCTGGCTTTTAAAAAATGTTGATATTCAGGTAATTCTCCTAAGATTCTTGTTCATTTTGTGTTCTTCACTTGTTAACTGGCCTACCACTGCTAGATTCTTAATTGTCAATAACTTTGCCTTTGATTTGATCAGGTCTCCACATCTTCATCAGCTTCAAGAAATTCTGTGTAAGGGCGCCTGGGTGGCTCAGTGGGTTAAAGCCTCTGCCTTCGGCTCGGGTCATGATCTCAGGGTCCTGGGATCGAGTCCCACATCGGGCTCTCTGCGCAGCAGGGAGCCTGCTTGTCCCTGTCTGCCTGCCTCTCCCTCTCTGCCTGCCTCTCTGCCTACTTGCGATCTCTCTCTGTCAAATAAACAAATAAAATCTTAAAAAAAAGGCAATAATTAAAAAAAATTCTCTTTTACAAGATTTTAAAATTTGCCTAGAAATAGATTTGCCTTGAATTTACATTGTATTTTCACATCATAATATTCCACAGGCAGCAGAGTCTGAGTGAAGTTGTTGGTGCAACAGGAAGCGCCAACCTAGTTAAGCATAGAGGGATGTTTGAATGGAGTCTTGTTTTATATGTGGTCAGCTCTCTAGTGAACTATTTTGGTTGTGACTTTTGCTTCCCTATACAACAGCAGGAACTTAGATAGTGAATAATTAGAAATATGTGTCAGTAGGTAAGACCTTTTTAAACCTTTGGGCTGTGGGGGAACTGAAACACAGAGTTAGGAGTGATGAGTCAGGAAAGAATTCATATAGGCCAGAATGTAGCCTGGTTTTCCAAGGGAGTGAAAAGAAGGAAATGACAGGAAAATTAAAAGGAAGAGAAAATCAGTTAAACTTGTACAGAATTCTATATGGAACAGAGAGGTATGAAGCCTTCCTTGACCTGTATACTCTGAAGGAGTGACCCCCTCTGTGGAATTCACCATCTGCAACATCTGACATATGCTATTGTGTATTATCTCCTGTGTCCCATCCTTTATCAAACATATTGAGTTCCAGGCATTACAGGAGACACTGAGGTTTCAGGTGAACATGATGTGATCCCTACTTTTGAGAAGGTTGAGAAAGACAGATGAGTAAACAAATGACCACAATATTCTGAAATCCGTTTTATAATAGAGGCAATGGAGGCATACAGAGGAAGGAATATGTACTATTTTTCCTTTTATGTTCTTTTCTTGAACCAGACTATGAGATTAATGGCAGTACTATGTTTTCTCTTGCTTTGTGTCCTTAGTACCCAGTGCTATTTCTGTATATAATAGATACACAACATGTGGAAGTCAGGACAGGTTCCTAAGCCAGAACCTAGAAGAATAGCGGAAGAGGGACAAAGTAACAGTTGGAAGGAAGGCATAACTAGCAGGTACAGAAAAGCAAAGGCTAACTTTTATGATATTTGGCAAAAAAAAAAGAAAAATTGGATTTTGTGATTAAGAAGGAAGGAATTGTTATTAATGTCAGGAGATGGATAAGGCAGAACTTTTTGATGTCTTCTATTTTATCTCTTTAGAAAAGAAAAGGTAAATAGTTGACTGGAGAAAGTTCAGTCAAAGTGAAATTTTAAGAAATGAACAGGTAATAAGAGAGAAACGGATGAGAGAAGTTAACGAGAGAAGGGGAAATGGAAGTATTCAGATCAGCAGAAATGGATGATATGCACCCTAGGGATACTTGCTGTACGAGCAGATGTGGCCACAAACCCACAGATCATTATTTTTGAGAAGTGATGGGGAACTGGAAAAGTCCCTAGAGACTAGAAAAGGGCAAATATACATATCTTTAAACAGGAGGGAGAGAAACACAGGATGACCCTGGTAATTAAAGACCGCCAACTTATTGATCTTTGAGCAAAATGAGAAAGAACCATCAAATAATTTTAAGTTACCCAGGAATCCTGAGACACTAAATAGGAGTCAACATGGTTTTGTGAAGGGCAAATCATACAGACAACTTTTAATTTCCAGCAACAAAAGAGCAGAATCCATAAACCAGGGAGAAGTCTCCAGTGTGATCTGATTCACTAGATAATCTGGGAAAAGTAGAATCTTGACCACATTACTTTAATAAGCTGACTATCTGGGTTGAAGATCTGTGGATGATGGAGTTGGTGTGGGAACAGTAGACATGTTGAGTGATGGCCCAGTAGGGACTTGTCCTGAGGGCCTGTCTCTTTAGCTTATTTATTGATGTTCCAGACAAAGAAATGAAGAATGTGTGTATCAAAATTGTGGGTCCCAAATCTCTTGTGGTTTTGATTTTCTAGAAAATAGTAATAAAGCTCTGAATGATCCTATGCATTGAGAAAATAAGCCTATCATAATTAGAGCTGAAACTTAATAAGAAAATGTGCTTGTAAAGACCTAAACCTAGGAGTACAAATATAGGATGGGTATGAGAGAAAAACATGTGGGGGTTAGAACTAACCACAAATAGAATGAGAGTTAGGAACACACTGTGGTTATATAAAAACCAACACCATTCTTAGATGGAGTAATTTACTCTTTCATTCATTTTTTTTTTAAAAGACTGAGCATCTGCCTCTGTTTTCCTGCTTTTAGTAGTCATTTATCCTTCATTAGTTGGAATGTTTTTACAGCCTGAGAAATGTATGGAAAGAGAAAGAAACTGTCCCATTCACATAATCTGAGGTACACTAGGAAGGCCTCCTAAACCAAATCCAAAGCCTGTGGGCCTATATATTTCCTGATTTGACTTCTAACCTGTTTTTCTAGCCTTTAGTTCCATTACGGTCCGTTTGTGTCTTGTACCTCCACCCAAAAGGATTGCTCTTTCCTTCCTCAGACATGTCCTAATCTCTCTTCTTTGGTTCTTTATTGGTTCATGAATTCACTCACTCTACAACTTTTATTTGGGACCTACTATGTATCAGGATGTGGTGCTCGAATATTAATGACATGAATGAGACGTGATCCTCCCTTTCATGGAACTCAGATTTCCATGTGTGAGAGAGACACGTAGCAAATTTTTCTAACTCAAGGTAATAAGGATTGTATAATGTCCATTGTGGGCCCAAGGGAGGGTTAGGTCTACTTTTCCATTTTCTTACGCCTCATTTCTCTACCATGCCCTCTATTTAATTCTCTTTAATTCCTTCCTTCCTCCCTCCCTTCCTCTCTCCCTCCCTTCCTTCCTCCTTCTCTCCCTCCCTCACTCTCTTTCTTCCTCCCTCCCTCCTTCCTTCTCTCCTCCTTCCTCCCTACCCTCTCTCTTTCTCTCTCTTTTTTCCCCTCCACCTGGAGAACTTAATTTACCCTTCATGGCTCAGCCAAATGTCACCTCTTCTACAACGCCTTCCCTGATATTTCCAGGGAGAATTAATAGCTGCTTTGTCTGTGCTCCCATAGTACACTGTTTGTACTGCTATCAGGCTCTGGTTTAATTCTGCCTTGTATTACCTTGATTTGTTTACAAGTCTGTCTCCCTCCCTTGACTGAACTCCTTGAGAGCAGGGACCTTGACTTATTCATTTGTTTTTCCTATAGCACCTAGAAGAGTTCCTGGCACCTAGTTGGTGCTGAAAAAATGTTTATTAAATATGAAGTGAGAGGCCCAGAGGTAGTGGAGTCTGGGGCTGTGCCTCTGGGAGAGAATATGCTGTGCTGGTGCAGGGACCAGGAAGGGTATATCCAACCACTCCCCATTGATCAGGTATCCTAAGAGCTTGTTAGAAGAATGATAGATGCTTTTCTAGTAACTATAGGGCTTTTGTTTCGTTGCAGAGGGGATGGAAACTGAATTGTCCAGGGATAGCAAAGGTCATAAAATGGTGGCCCGGGTCTTTGTGGGCCCAAGATTATATGGACTGCAAAAAAATTGAAAAAATTTTTTTCCAATTTTTATTTATTTATTTGAGAGAGAAAGAGAGTATGAGAGAGAGCACGAGTGGCGGGGGAAGGGGCAGAGGAGGAGGGAGAAGCAGACTCCCCGTTGAGCAGGAAGCCTGACACGGGCTCCATCCCAGGACGCTGGGATCATGACCTGAGCCGAAGATAGATGCTTAACTGACTGAGCCACTCAGGTACCCCAAGAATTTGAATTTTCTAAATTATTTTCTAACCTTTAAAAATAAAGAGATTTAATTCAAAACTCTAGATATTCCAACTTCTCTTTAAAAACTGGAAAACATTTCAACGTTGGGACCACTTTCTTCCACTGCAGTTAGATGAGGCTGACTGGGCTCTTCCTTAGATGGGACAAGGGCCCTCCAGATTACTGTAGTCTCTGTTGCTTCTGCTTGTTTTTTTTTGTTTTGTTTTGTTTTGTTTTTTTGAATTGAGATGTAATTCACATACTATAACATTCACCCTTTTAAAGTGTGAGATTCTGTGTTTTTTTGCTGTGTTCACAAGCTTGTGTGACTATCAGCACTACCTAATTCCAGATCATTTTCATCACTCTTCACAAAGAAGCCTTACATTCATTAGCTGTCATTAGCTCCCTTTGCCCCTGGAACCACTCATCTACTTTCTTTCTCTGTGGATTTGCATGTTCTGGATATTTCATATAAATGGAATTGTATAATATGTGTCATTTTGTGCCTGACTTCTTTCACTTAGCATAATGTTCTCAGTGTTCATCCACTTTGCAGCATGGATCAATACTTCACTCATTTTTATGGCTGAATAATATTCCATTTATGGATATGCCACTTTTGTTTATCCATTCACTAGTTGTTGGACATGTGGTTGTTCCCACTCTTTGGCTACTTGAATAATTCTGCTATGAACATTGCTAAACAGGTTTTTGTGTGAACCAAATTCTTCCTCACATCCAGCTCAACTGGCTCATTTTCATTCATCTTCCTGATTCCTATAGTTTTTGAATCCCATATTACAGGCTGCTTGGAGATAGAAAGAGCAGGAATGTGCTGGAAAAAAGAAACGACAGAAAAGGGCAGAAGAAACAGTCCTGGGCGTTGCAGGTGTAAGGAGGCAGAGGGTGACAAGCAACGCCTGAGGAGGAGGAGGAGAATGGCTGGTAGGGGACAGAAGGCAAGCTTCACAGGCTTTCTCTAAGATGATACTTTTTTTTCCCCCCAAGGATTCAGAGAAAAGGAGGAAGAGGGCGTGTAAAGCAGCTTGGCAGAATGGGAAGGGGATCTGGCTGTGAGAAGATTTGGGTTCTAGCTTCTCCTGTGCTGCTCTTTGGTTGATATGACCTTGAGTAATTATTTGCCTGAAATTTGTAGCTTCACCTGTGAATGGAACACAATAAAATTGTCCACTCAATCTCACTGGGTTTTCACAAAGATCAGATATTATAGATGTGACAAAGTGTTATAAACTTGAAAATATAGTACTAATGTGAAAGATTAATCTTCAAGAAGAGTTCACCTGTGAAGTTTCCAGTTATTAAGGTGACCCGGGAGATCAATGTCTGAGTAACTCAGCACCTGAGAAGGAAATACTCTCATTGCTAGTTAGTTTGCTCAGAGGAACTCTAATGTGTTCATAATAACTCTCTTCTTCCTAGACAAGTGTGGGAAGGATTCCTTCCTTCCTCCCTTCCTCACTCCATTCCTTCCTTCCTTCTTTCTTTCTTTCTTTTTTTTTAAGGATTTCTTTCTTCTAGATATGAGAAAGGTTTGTAATGAGAAGTCTGTAATAGGACTTGAGAGGATCAGGAATTTGAGAGGGTTAGACCCTGGAGCTTTCTTGGGGCCCTAGAGATTAGTAGATTAGTTATGGACCCAGATTTTGTTAGAACTCTTCCTTGTTTTGAAAACCCTATTGCAGGGGTGCCTGGGTGGCTCAGTTGCTTAAGCATCTGCCTTTGGCTTAGGTCATGATCTCAGGATCCTGGATCAAGCCCCATGTCAGGCTCCCTGCTCAGTGGGGAGCCTGCTTCTCCCTCTGTCCTTCCCTCCTGCTCATGCTCTCTCTCTCATTCTTTGTTTCTTTCTCAAATAAATAAATAAAATCTAAAAAAACCAAACAAACCCCATTGCAGATCATACAATTTCTATACAACTTTTCCTTAGTTCTTATAGAAAGATAGAGTGGTGCAATGCCCCAAGGGATGACTGAACCAGTTCCAGGATCTGTGGGAGGGTATGGATGGGAGGAGATGGCCTCAGTATGCTCTGAGGAGGGCCAAGCATTGTTTGGATTTTTCTGAGTAGAGAAATAACAACAATCACTAACATTTATTGAGTTCTCAACTCTTCTAATGCTTTATGTATTAACTCATTTAATCTTAATTAGAACTCTATGAAGTAGAGTTTCTTGCAGAGGAGGAAATAGGAGAGATTGGAAATTAAGTAACTTGCCCTAGTTACATAACTAGACAAGGTGGAGTCAGGAATCATACCCAGCCAGCCAGATTCCAAAGTGGTGCCTCAGTATGTGTTGTGATATGGCAGGAAGAAGCCTAAGCCTCCCATCTGAAGGTCTGGTGGTCATCACTCTACTGAACATGGGAGAAGAGAGTGATTTGTGGCCCAGAATTGTGGGAAGTTACCTAGCCTGCTTTGGGCAAACACCAAAACTTGTGACTACTTCCATGATGAGTTGGTGGGGCCAACTCTTGACATAATTAAAGTCTAGGTGTGATTGGATACCAGCCCCAGTAGTTTTATTCCCCATTTCCTCTTTAGTTTAAGACCTGTATGGAAGGAGGAGGGGAAAGAGAAGAAATAGGAGGAGGGAGAAAGAGAGTGGGGGTGGGTGGGAGTGACATCAAGCAGAAATGTGCCAGTCAGAGGAGGTAAATTTTCCACTTGAATCTGTGTGGAAACCTGATCTTGCCTCTATTTTTGGTCTCCTTCTCTAACAACCTTTCTCCAGATTGGAATTTTTCTGCACCTGTAACACATTTTTAATGTAGTAAGTCTAGGAGAAACCAGGTATTATAACATGCTGGGGCCTGTGCTGTGTTTCTAGGAGCAAAGGTAGCCCAGACCCCAGTTTATCCCTATGGGGGATTAGTGTATTAGTCACCCTGTAAAAGCTCAATTTATTATGATTTTTTTAAATGTTTCTTTTAGCACTTGCTTATAAAGGGTGAAGAGGGGAGTCACAGTCACGAATGTGTCTGTGTTCCCTGCCCCCATCTCCTACCCACACACATACGTACACACACACACACACACACACACACACACACACACACACACACACACCCTCTATCAATTTCATATGAACTCAAATTCCATAAAATCAAAGCCAGAGGTATTGGCTTTGACCAATTAGCTTAACCTTTGCTACGCTGGACTCCATTCTGGTTTGGCCTAGTGCAAGGAATGGAAAGGTGAGATTACTCTTATCAATCACTTCTCAGTGAGGAATGAAAATAAGATAGTGGGCGGTGGCTTAGCTTTTTAGGGTGATCATGAAGGGCTAGGTACCAAAGCTGGGGTTTGGCTTGTTTATGTGGGACAGAGCCCTTTTTTTCCCCATTAATCTGGGGTGGCTGTCTTATACACATAAGCCATTGGTTGCACAAGGCTCAATCAAAGTAGGTGTTTCTGCCAGCTTTACCACCTAACTGCAGAGTACTATGGAACTCATCCCCATGACTGGGCTTAAAAAAAGAAAAAGAAAAAAAGAAACCAGTGTGACGCCCGTGTTCATATAAGAACATGTGAAGGGTGTGGTGGTATGGAGAGAGCACTGGACTCAGGAGCAGAACATGTGTTTTGTATCCTGGTTTTGCCAGCCAGCCTGAGTCTTGATCTAAGCTGCCTGAATTTTGAATTTTGGTGGCTATTCCAGTCTCAGGTGAGTCTTTCATCCTTTATTTCATTTCCAGTCCCACATGACTGCAATCCTAACTCCTGCCTGGGAATGTGATGTGGCAGAAAGAAGCCTGATTCCAGTCAGAAGATCTGAGTTTAGGTTTCAGCCCTGCCATTTTCTAGCTGTGCAAGTTTTGGGGGGACTGAAGTGAATACAATTTTTGGTGCCTTCTTTAAGGAGAAGAATACAAAATTGCTGGGATCCCTGCCAGGGCAGTGGAAGGGGCTTGTACAGGTGAAGAGCTAAATTGTGCTGGAGCTTCGTTAGCTTCACTAACTCCGCCTCTCTGTGTGGCCATATGTCGTATAATTTCTTTTAGCCTCAGTCATTTCATTCCTAAAGTGGACTTAATCATGCCTGTCTAACCCGGGGGATCATTATAAGGAACAAACGAATAAATAGGTGTTAAGAGTTTTTGTTCAGAGTGTTTTTTACACACACACACACACACACACACACACACACAGTCCAGAAATGTATTATTATTATAGTCCCTTCAGGTATTGGTTTATTGTTTTGATTATACTACCTATAGACCCCTACTCAAATATTTGTCTCAAAGTTTCTTGTGGGTTCTTTGGTCAGGGGCATTTTTGGAGTGTTCACCACTTGTATTGCTTGATGAATTCTAGATCTGGAGAGTGATAAATAAAAAATAAGCTTCTGAATCTTCCTATGTGTGGAATACAAGCAATGAAATACTTCTGGGCCCTCTCTAGTCCATTACTGTGTTTGTAAAGGGCTCTTGGTATATTTCACTCAAGTCTCAATAAGTGTGTTTGAAACTTTAAATATACATCATTAGAAAACTCAAAAGACTACCTACCTGGATGGTGATCAGTAAAATGTCTAAGGCTGTTGGCTCCTCGGGTGTTGACAAAGACTTCCTCTGGCTTTGCAGCTTTGAGATCTGCATCCATTTGCCATTAAAAAATGAATAGAGCATCTCCACTTCTCTGATGGTTACTATGAGGATGTTTCCATGCCGGTCTTTAATGGGCTCATAGTAAACTCTTCCCAAGTTGTGCGTTCCAAGTAAATTCTAGAAACAAATAGACTTCTGGTAGCTGGGATGATATTGTGCAAACAAAGCAACATAACTGTAACAAAAGGCACTGCATAATTAACTGATATTTCTGAAAAGTTTTTTTTTTAAACAAACTTAAACCTAGAATATGTGGCACCACAGAAATGTACTTAACAGAAGCTCAAAGAAAATCTCTTCACTATAAGTCTGCAAAGATTATAGCAGGAGGCACAAAAATTATGTTTTTTTAAGCGAATTCAATATCTGTAAATATCTCTTACCCACATCGACACACCAGCACATAGACCTCAGTTACCAGCACTTGAAGAGAATCCCAGATGTTTAAAAAAAAAAAAAGCCTGATATTTCAAGTATGCCACTTGTGGAGTTTTCAAGAGATCTACAGTAAGCTGGTATGAAGTGGGGTTGTTTAAAATGAAGAAGTGAATTGACAATGTAGCACATTGTACAGGTCCCCAAATGACTGCACATTCCTTTCAAGATACTTTAATTGGGAGATTGGCCTGGTTTGACTTATCTGAATTTCAGGGGTTGCTATTTATTTAAAATTACATTAAAATTATTTGTAAGCTAGGTCAACTGAGGCAGACAATACTTTTAGTAAGGTAGGAGGAGAAAGATGCCATATCAGATGTGGAGGGGCCCAGGCAGATGTTACTAAAATAAACAGAGTTTTAAAAATATTCAGGGCTTGAAGACTTCTAACCTAGAACATTGGATGAATAGGATAAAATACCCTTTTACTTTGAATATCCTGTGATTTTTCAAAGATATAAACAAATCATCTCGGCACTCCCAGCAGCCATTTGGGAGCTCAGATAAATGTTGATGACCGCTGTTAACAGGCAAGTGAAAGTAGAACCGGAAATTGGAAAAGTGACAAGGATGACCTAAAAATGAATGAGCCAGCTGGTCCATATCTACAGCTATGAAAACACAGGAATGGTCTTCCAGGTAGAGACTGTATCTTTTATTTTTCCTCATTAGAACTGGACACATAAGTAAAAGATTTCATAAATAATTATTGATATACAAACATTTGGTGGGGTCATTATTTTTTTTAAATAACCTAATCATTCAGTCAGATTATTCCTTTTCAGTAACTGACTTCTAAATCTAGAGAAGTTAATTGGGTAAGGCTTTTCATCCAGCTCTCTGTAGTAATACAGTTTTATATAAAGGCAGTGTGCTGCCAAGTAATACTGGTAAATAAACTGGTAAACTGGCTATCAAAAAAAAAAAAAAAGGTCCTGATTTATAATATAGGCCCATTTCTATGGTGTAAATACTCCCACTGACATTAGCCAATTTACCAAGCTACCAGAAGTCTGACAACAGGCTTTCAGAATTCCTGAATATTTAACAGTTGGCTCTCCTGAGCCAGTACAAGTTGGCTCCAGCAGCCACTGCTGCTAAGCCTTCAGTTATACTGGTGTTGAGTTTCAGGGCGGCTGCTGTTCATTAATTCTTAGCCTTCTAAAGAATTTTTTACCCTTTCTGGCCCTGAGTTTCATTATTTAAAATTAAGGGTCAGCCCTTATGCTACTCCTTACCTTACAGAGTGTTTGGGGGATTAAGTCAAGCAATGCATGAGAAAGTATTCTGTAAACTCTCTAGCTTCATACAAGTAGGGTATGGGCTTTCTTTATGCTCTAATTGAAATCCCAACCCTGGCTTACACCTACTCTTTTTCAGGACTCTGTCTAGGTTTCATCCTTTCTGGGAGGACTTTCTCAATTCTCTCAGAATTTACCATCCCTTCCTTTGTCCCCTATAGTTTCCTGTACAAACTTGTATCTTAGTGTGACTCTGGCTTTCCTGCAGATAGATGTCATGAGCTCATGGTGGTTTCATTTCTGTGCCTCTGGGTTACTTGCACAACGCCTGGCATATATTAATAGCTCAATAAGTCTTTGTTGACTGAATTAACATTTTATCATTAGGACTGTGGAAAATATGATTTATTTTGGACCAAAGATGGTGGGGAGACACTGAATGTGGTGGTCATTGCATTTAAGCAGAGTTATCATCAGTGGTTCACCATCATCTTTGGATATGTTGACCAACAGTTTGAATAAGAAAGCACTAAAAATCTTCCTGAAATTCTTTATTAACATCAAATTGGGTTGGAGAACTAGCTCTGGAGAGAGTCCAATTTCAAAGCAGAATATCCTTGTGAAAATAGACTGCAACCATGTTCTAAGGGGACAAACTTGGGTTTCTTTAGGACCTAAAGGAAAACCAAACCACCTTAATACCTTTCATGCTATGCAGTCAAGATTGGGAGAGCTGGGAACCCTGAGGATCCTACAAGTTAAAGAAGAATAAAAGCCACTTGATGGCATCTGGGTTATAATCAGAATAAGTCACAGGACTATCAATAAGCCTTAAACAAATAAACACACTATTTAGAGACCTTTATTCAGCTTGGGGTGACATGGAAAGTTGAAGGAAATCCAGAGTAGAGATATGAAGGCCTGGAAAAGAAGAGTAAAATCATGGGAAACCTTTATTCCCTTCTTGAAAAATGATTACCTGGCTTTTACTCCCTAGTACTAATTTCTTTTTTTTTTTTTTCCTAGTACTAATTTCTAAAAGCTATGGAAGAGGAAAGTTTAATGTAACCCAATTTACAGTGTCAGATGATTGGTGTATTTTGAGAGTATTTCAGATACCTCTCAATATAAGAGCAATGTACACTTCTGCCTCTTGGGGAGTCTGTCATTTTCCTAAGGGTGGGAAAAACTGTGGGGTGTTGGCCACTTATAGGTCTTCTCATTATTATTATTATTTTTTACTCCAGATGCTGGCAGATAATTGTCTTTCCTCCTGCTTAGGTAATATTAATCAATTAATTAGTTAATACTTTACCTTCTTTCAATAAAATATAAGACCACTTCTCCTAAATCAGCTCCAAATGATGCAGAATAGACTGCTTTTACTTTTTAAGGTATAATATAGATAATTTCTCCTATTTAAAATTTTTATCTGCTTTTTGTAAATGAATGCATAATAAGATGATAAAGTATTGGAAAAAATGTAGAGTTTAGAGTTTTATAGATCTGGATTTGTAACCAGATTCTGTTACTTCTTACTAGTGCGACCTTGGGCAAGTTATATAACCTTTCTAGGCCTCATCATCATGTGTTTCATCATCTGTTAAATGAGTATCAGTAATACTACTTTCTCATTAGGGTGTGGTGGAGGTTATGTGAGATACAGTTTGTAAAGCACTTATCACAGTGCCTGGCATATAGTCTGTGAAATAAGTGAAAGTTGTTTCGTAATTATTATTTATTATTATGTAGTAAAGGACCTCACTATAGAGCAGAAATTGGAATACAAGGCACCTGGTGCACAGTGGTTGGTATGCACTGTGATGAAGGTAAGTCAGTGTGCAATGAAAATAGGAGGAGAAAGATGGCGATGGTGGGGATAAAATGTCTGAACCAATCTTGAAAGAGCGTGAGTCAGGGCATGACATGGTCAGAATCTTTTATTGGTTACTCTGGCAGAAGTGTAGAGAAAGTATTGGAGAGTATACTGGAATACATATATTCCAGTATATAATACTGGAAGCAGAAGTATGACTTTGGAGGCTTTTGATGTAACTGGAGTAATTAGGCAGTGGTAGTGATGCTGGAAAGGGGGGGACAGTACAGTGATAGATACCAGAGGTAGGTCCACAGGATTTATGTATGACTGATACCAATCAAACTGTTTAAGAATGCATTTTTATTTTCCTCTTAACAACATAAAAAATGTTAGATTACCAGAGAGACCTAAAATATTAAGTAGCAATTTCCCCAAATGCAGTTTTCTTCCTCTTGTGAAATACATTTGTGTGCCTGTCATCCCTTCTCACTGCCTAAAAATCAAAGGTGGCTTCACTATTTTTAGACATTTTCATCTTAAAGATCAGCAAATGGTTTGGACAATAGGTCCTCCCCACCCCCCGAAAAAATAAAAGACAAATACTTCTGTTATTTAAGAAGGCAAAAAGAAATGTGAAGTAGAGAGGTAATGAATGCATAAGCAGTGCTCTGGCCTTTGATGGACACTGTAAAGGATAACTATTCACTGAGTACTGTGAGGCACTGGTCACTGTGTAGGACTGGTGAACTATCCAGGTGGTGACTATGGCATAAGGCACATTTCTGTGATCCTTTTTCTTTTTTTTAAATAAGATAGAATACCCCTAGGTATAATGTTTGGTGTACAGGGGTTAGACAAATACATTTATTTATTCAACTAATACTATTGAAATAGGAGCGATGAAAGAGTAAGTGGGGTCAATGCCAGGAGGCTTTGCAACTTGGTGGTGGGAAAAGAATTCCCATTTATTTTCTTAATGAATTATACAGAGAAATTATCACCTGATACTGGGTTGGAGAGTGTGGGGAAGGGATAGGGGTGCAAGAGAATGGAGAAGGTTTTAAATAGTTGATTTATAGTTTGAGAAAGTGAGATTAGTAGAGAAATGGCATGTTATATAACTAGGTAACTTATATGTGAGACTTACAGCCATGAACTTAACAAAGAAACAACCCCCCTTTTTGGTGACTTTTATGCAACAGTGTGCAAATACTCCAGTGTAGACATGTTGGATTCATCCAGGCTTAGAGTTTTTCAAAGTAAATAATATGGCGGGGGAGACAGTGGCCAGAAATTTAGAATATTTTCAGGGAGTGATTAGGATGGGCCAAGAAATCTAAGCTGGGCAAAGAAGGAAATGAGATCAGAAGGGGGTTGATAAATTATGAAAAGTGATGGGGTCAATATATTGGGGGGCCAGGGAAATCCAAGACCTATTGCAATGGGAGTAGTTCTGTAGGGGCACACCAACCACCATGGCTTCTCTTTGGCCTCTCAGTATCTAGCGGCACTGGCTGTGACAGCCAGACTTCTCATGTTACTGATATGAGATGAACATGTTCTAGGAATAAAGAGCCCCATTTGAAATTCTAAGTTTGTTCAGTCTGTGATCCAAGCACGTCTAAGCTGTATGATGGGTTAATGAAGAGTCCACTAAGGTGTCTGAGTCTCCCAAGAAAGAACTTAAGTAAGGTACCAAGGAGCCTCCTAAGAATGAACTTTATCCGAAGGAAGGAGCAGTCTGATGTATAGTGGCTTGTTCCAAATCAAGCTGATCAGTGATAAAAGGAAGGGGTGCTCTGAATTCAGTACAGTCATCATGGCCCACCTCCACAAACTTTTCCTTGAGTTGAAGAGTTAAGAGTGAGTTGAAATACAGAGCATTGTTTGCTAAAATCTCTGAGACCACTGAGCACACAGGCTGTAAGCTGTTGATGCAATGGAGTATAGCACAGGAGAAGTAAGAGTTGCCTTTCAGAACAGCAACATAATAATTGTTACTATTTCAGGTGGTTGAATTATTTTTGTGTGGGTCAAGAAATGAAGTTCCTGTAATTGCTGGTGGGGGTGGCATCACAAAAATATTTTTTTGTTATGATTCTATTTTTATGTGTATGACCTGGCCAAACACAGCTTACATAGATTCCTGTTATGTGTGTTTCTGGGGTTTATGTAACTGACAGCTTTGTAGGTAAGTACCCATTGCTGTTAATGGCTCAGTGATCTCTTAAAGACTCCAATTCCATGTAGTTAAGTACCACAAATTCAGGTAATACTAGAAAACAATGAAAGGAAACCCAGAAGAACTTGGTGAAAATTCAGTGTCATCTCTAGGAGGGGCTTTGTAAGCTACAGATATTCTTGTAGGGCTTGGGGACCTGATCTTATTAGGTTAATAATATGGAAGGATGAATAAATTCAGGATTAAAGGTAAGCTTCTAAAAATTTTCTTTTTTTTTTTTAAAGTAAGCAAAAATGTATGCAAATCCCTATGCTTTAACAAAAGATCAAGCCAAGAAAAGCTTCAAAATATCTGCTGGTCTCTTTTTCCACACTAGTTAGGTGCACAGAATGCCAGAACAGCAAGAGTTTGTCCTGTGATTGAGTCAGACTCCTTTTATTTTGCAAGTGATGAAACTGAGGCCCAGAAAGGAGAAATGAGTTGACTGATTAATATCAAATCCAGAACTCAAGCCTCACCTCTTTTTTAGGGGGTCACTCCCAGACTCTTGAAGACAGACCCTTGCTCCTTGTCCAGGAAATTGCCAAAGGCACAATTTCCCAACACAAACAGATGTGCAGCTCAGACTGCGTAAGAAGCCTTTATATGCTTAGGGATCCGAAAGAGAAAGGAGCCCATCCTTTTCCTTTCCAGGTAGGCTTGGTAACTGAACTGACCAAGCTTTTCTAAGATTTCCTTGGGAATCTGTTTTGAAACCTGGCCCCCTCACCTGTAGCTGGGCTGTTGCTGCGAGCATCTTCTGCCGAGTTTGCAGCACTGTGGATGAGGACATGGAGATAGGTACGCTTTGTCTCAACCACCTTATATCTTCCCACATACAGGACAGCTGCAAAAGAAGTCACGAGGTCATATCATCATCCAGGCCAGTACATGATTTAGGTTGTGGCATCAAAGCAAAAAGCAGGGAAAAGGAAACCTGACCCATGATGTTTGTTCTCTAGTCCATTTTCAGATACATGCAAAACAACTTTTTGATCTCTGTCCAACTGGAAAAAGATCTGAATGTTAATAAAATAGTCAGATCCACATTTTAGTTTTTGCCAAATGATCCCATAACTCAGAATAGTGGAGACACAGTCTGACAGAATGCAAGCGTCTTTGCTTTGAAAAATGTAGCGTAGATGCTACTTTGACATTTTTTTATGGCACAGGGCATATCAAGGGCTGAAAAAAGACCTTTGAGATAATTTACTCCCACCCCAATACTTTGATCATTGGAAACTCCTCAACAAAGGTTTCCGAGATTTATGCATAGGAACATTGGTGTAAACTGAGGAAAAATGAAATCCGAACTTAGTATACCTTTGTGAACCACAGAAAATCTTGCGTAATGGAACTGGTGTGAGAGTCATCAATTTCAACAATCGGTATTTGATCTTCATTGGTGACTAACATACTGTCTTTGTAATAAAATATAACGGCTAAGTAGAGTCCCCTAAAAAGAAAAAGCAAAATGAAGAAATGTCTTCAAGTGTCTCTTCTACCAAGCTTGAATCATAAAAGATCATTTAAAATATACCTGTGAGCACAGTCCTGCTAAGTATCATGTGTTCACAGGCTAGAACTCAGCAAAATTATCTTGCCTAAATTCTCAGGAGAAGAGTGAATTTCATACTCTTTTAATAACAAAAAGGAAATTCTATTATGTTGCTACTAAGAATCCAAACCAGCTGATTCCTGAGAAGTTAAGACTTCCAGGAAAAACTGCATAGACCCACCGTTTTAAGGTCTTCACAAACTTATTTGAGGAATGGAATAGGTGTTTCAGGCTCCTTGAGACTGACTGCTTACGCCCTGTGGTTTGTAATTTTGAAGTTTCTGAAACAGAAAAAAATACAGTGTAAATTCCATTGGCGGCACAACACTCCCAGTAACTTCTTCCCACCTCCCTGCCTTCCTCTTCTCTGTCCCTTTGGTGTCACTTATCCTCAGTTTCATATAGGGATTCAGCTCATTCATTCCTACAAAAAAGCCCTTATATCTTGAGTTGCCACTGGTTACCTCAATTAATGATCAGCTCCTCAAAAATGTTGGAGATGAGTAACATTTAGAACTCCAGAGGAAACCACTTAGGCACTTTGTTTATATTTTCCAGATGAGTGATTTATTATAATGTGGGATAAAAAGAAATGGAATCAAATCTTTGTCCTTGTCCCAGTGCCTTTAATATTTACACATTTCTCAATGCTGGCAAAGTTCTTGTTAGTCTATATATTAATTTTTTTCATTATTTAATTAATATAGGCACATTACAGAAAGTCTGGAGAATAGATAAAAAGAATAACTCCACCCACTTTAGTGTAACCACAGCTAGCATTCTGGGGCAGTTTTTTCCATTGTATATGCTGGCTTACAAAAATAGTTGTAGGCACTGGTATGATTGTCGTCGTTATTATTCAGAAGAAGAAACTGAAATTGAGAGGTTAAAATGGATTGCTCAAGACTGAAAAGCCAGTACCCAGAAAAACCAAGACATTAATTTACTGAACAGATATTTTTTTTGTACACTACAATGCGCTATGGCTACATTGGTAAGCAAATCATCCATTGCTTCTGTTCATCCCTTTTATTTACAACCTTGGAGCTTTCACTGATAAAACTTGCAGACTTCCCCAGATAATCTTTACAAATAGTACTCCATGGAGCTGAACTAAATGATCACTGATTTCAGTTCTCATAATCCATGTCATGAAGGGAAGCTGAGGTTGTTGGGGTCATCACCAGACTCCGGACAGACATCACTGGAGTGAGAACATGGTCTACATCGCTGCTGTTAGGCATGGAAAGCTGGGCGGATTGCCTGTGGCTGAGGCCCAGCGTGGTTCTGCTTACGATCCTATAGGAGCAGTTGGGAGTAAGCTGACTGACACAGGCATTCATGCCAGCTTTAAGCTAGTGCTGGTAATGGTTATTCCTGGCAGAACAAAGCAAAAACATTTTTTTCTGACTTAAACATGAATTTGGCTGGTTATACAGTGCTTGAAAATGATGCTGCTGGGACTTCCGTTAAAGGCAGTATATTGAACATATTCATTACATACTACTCTCTCCTTAAATCTCACTAACCAGAGTAAAGAGATTTAAAAAAGGGAAACGACATAAATCTATAAAGACAAAGAGATGAGAAAGGAAACAAGAGCAAGTGAACTTTGGTAGCTGGAAAGCAGATGGACAGATGGATTTAGCAGACTTAAGATGAATCCTAAGCCAGCAGTGGAGAAGGCTGAGAAGTAACCTGATTCACCCCTTGGGCACCACATACTGCTGGAAGTGGGGGATAAGTGTGGAGCTGAAATCAGAGGGATTTGGTGAAGTCCTTTTAAAAAGCAGTCAGACTCTAGATTTCCTCCTCTAACCTGCATAGCTGGACAGATATCCCTTCCCACTCTAGAAAAAAAGCTAGTTAGTGGCTTATTCTATGAAAAACAAGATAGGTTTTTAGAGTGGGAGACATGGAGTAGAGTTAAAAATGGGGGTGGGAGGGTAGTATTGTACCCCAAACAGGTGGATGAGATGAAAGTTTCCATACAGATTATTTCTCCTTTGGGCTCTCAGAACACTGATACTCAAATTTATGCCCTCCAGGAAGGACACTGGAAGAAACTTTTCTGGAGACTCTGACCAGACTAAGAGAATTCACTTACAGCTTTCTGAAGTTGCTTTCATTGGTTTCTAAAAGAAAAGGCCATGCCAGATCACCCTAAAGTGAAGCTTATAGATAAGGAGCCCTATCCACGTGCTCAGAACTCCCCAACAGCTATTGAGTTCTCTTTTCTTAGATCTCGGTGAACATCCAAGAATCACCAGGCAGATGTGAAAAGCATCTAGCAGAAAAGACAGAGGCCAAAACCAGGTAAACAATAGAGAAGTTTAGAGGAGAGACAATGCTGAGAGAAGAAACTATAAAATGAAACGAAGCCTATCATTAATAGCTTGAAACAAAGGCACTGTATCCTTGTGAAAAGGATAGGATCTCTAAGGGAAATACTCAGAATTATAAAAGCACTGGAAATTAAAAAATACACTATCGAAAACTGAAAAACTCAATAGAAGGCTTAGAAAATAAGGTTGCAGGAATCTCTGAGAAAGAGCATAAGGGGGCACCAGGCTGGCTTAGTCGTTAAGCAGCTGCCTTTGGCTCAGGTCCTTGGGATCGAGCCCCTCATCAGGAGCCAAGCAGGGAGCCTGCTTCTTCCTCTCCCACCCCCCCGCTTGTGTTCCCTCTCTTGCTGTGTCTCTGTCAAATAAATAAATAAAATCTTAAAAAAAAAAAAAGCATAAGGACATGGGGATGGAAAGTAGAAGAGAAAAAGAAACATTAATGAGCTAATAACCTAGGAGGTTCGACATCAGGCTATGAGTCCAAGTAGGAGGGAGCAAAGAAAAAAAGAGGGGGAGAAATACTTTTAAATAATTAACTTTTAAGAATATATCCCATAATTGAAGGGTGTAGCTTCCCATTCTGAAAGGGCTTGCCAGTTGCCCAGCACAACAGACAACAGTACACCCACACTAAGGTAGTGCATTTTTTATATTATTCAGTATATTAAGAGGATGAGGGGTAGGAATTGTAACGTGCATGTAAGAGGTTGGGAGGGAAGAAGGGAAATCATCCTTCCTTAGGTGATGCCTCAAATTAAAAAAATCAAGAATTAGCAATATAAATACGTTATTCAGAGACATGAAGAAAATATCAAAGCAGATTTTAGAGTACTGAAATTAAAAAAACCTTAAAAACCTGCCAGAGAAGAAAAAAAAAAAGGTATCCTATGAAACCTCTGGAATCAGTGATACTAGACTTCTCAGTACTGAAAGCTAGAAAAGGACAAAGCAACACCTTCGAAACCTGACAGAAAATTATTTCAACCAAGAATTCTTTACTTAATCTGAAACCTTAAATAAGTGGTGAGTACTTTTTTATACAGTGTATCCAAAAGTTAGCTCCTGAGAATCTGCTCAGGAAATGAGTAGAGTAAGGACTCCACCAAAATGAAGGACTAGCCAAGAAAAAGTAAGACATTGGATACAAGAAAAAGTAAGACACTGGATACAAAAAGAAGCAAGTCAATACTGGAGGGCAGCCAGAAGCGTCCTCAGTGTGATGGTGAAGGGAGATCCTAGGGTACCAGCTGTGCGCCAGGCACAGGCAGTCAGCAACCCATCTAGGCTGGAGCAGGTCAGAGGGCTCAGAGAGTCTTCTTTAAGAAGATGCAGTTGAAACAGTACTAATATATTCTATTGGATTGAGAGAAGATTGACATAATCAAAGAATAGCTTGGGGACTAATTAGTTAAAACCACACAGAAAACAAGCAAACATACAATAAAAGATGGCTGTTAAGTATAGAGAGAACAAAAAGTTATCCAGGGAAGCAAAATAATCATAGGATCATGTGATCATTATAATGTAACCAATAAATACTGGTCTTACTAAAATTATAATACAAATACCCTGGGGCAAAGAATAAATAAAAAATTATAATACAAATATATTAGGAGGATAAATGGTAGGAATTATAATGTGTAAGTAAGAGGGGAAGGGGGAAAAAAGAGAAATCATCTTTTCTTTTTGAGGTAATGCCTCAAGTTAAAAGAAACAAAGATTAGCAGTACAAACATGTTATTTAGAGATAAGAAGAAAATATAAAAAAAACCGGCTAAAAGAATTGAGCCCTGGGGCGCCTGGGTGGCTCAGTCGGTTAAGCCGCTGCCTTAGGCTTGGGTCATGATCCCAGGGTCCTGGGATCGAGTCCCATATCGGGCTCCCGGCTCGGCGGAGAGCCTGCTTCTCCCTCTCTCTCTGCCTGTCGCTCTGCCTGCTTGTGTTCTCCATCTCTCTGTCAAATAAATAAAATCTTAAAAAAAAAAAAAGAATTGAGCCTTTGGGGAATAAAAAATGGAGAATGGGAGAAATTTCTTTTTTTAAATAATAAAGCTCTTAAGCGCTTATTTAAATTCATTCAGTCCTTAAAAAATGGCTGAGAAGTATAGATAATTATTTTTTTAAGATTTATTTATTTAAGAGAGAGAGCACAAGTGAGAGGGAGAGAGAATCTAACGCAGACTCTGCATTAAGAACAGAGCCCGATGCAGGGCTCAATCCCATGACTGCAAGATCACGACCTGAGCCAAAACCAAGAGTTAGACGCTTAACTGACTGAGCCACCTAGGCACCCCAAGTATAGATAATTCTTATCTGGATTTTACAAGTGAGCAAAACTGAATTATAGAGAGGGTAGGTAGTTGCTTAAGGTCACACAGCTAACAAATGTCCAGTCTGAATTTGAATCCAGCTAATCCATGATCTTAGCTGCTTACACTAACATCACTCTCATTATAATCATACATAATGTAAATTAAAATGAAGATTAAACAACAGCAAAAAGAAAAGAAAACTGACAACTACTACTACTGGTTGGGAAAGGGGCCTGTGCAAATGTTAAATATTTTGGGTCTCCTCCATTCAGGGCACATGAAAGAATTTTACTTCTTGGAACCCTGTGGTTGACTGTAGCCATGAGCCAGTTCTGACCAATGAGTTTTAAGTGTAAGTGACATACATAAAGTCCTGTCCATATGAGACATTCAAGAGTTCTTTTCCTTCTCCCATGGGTGCTGGCAAATATTTCTAGAGAAAGGGTGATGACAACACAGGACAGCCCTCAGCTGACCAGTGGTAGGCATATAGCTTATGAGAGATAAATATTTGGGGGGGGTCATCTGGTTACTACAGCATGATATCGCTCATCTTGACTGATTCGGGGTCTATACTGACACACTGAGCCATTGATACAGTGGCTTCTGTTCCGACTTCTCTCTGTGTAGCTCAGGGCTCTGGTACAGTGGCGGTTTTTTGGACTCCAAATGCAGTAATTCTTAAGCTTTCAAGTGCTTGCCACATAGGGAGTTTATTTTATCTATATTGATATGTCTAGCTCCTGACACACAGTAGGCTGTTTCAATTAATGTTTGCCAGCTGAAAAATTAGATGATAACTGAAGTTCACTCCCACAGGGCACTGCTGTGGTGAATACAACAGGCTTCTTTATGACTCATTATGTATGTTGGGGAATAAACTGTGTGAACGGTAAAGGCTGCTCAACATCTCCACTGACTTTGCATCCTAGTACTGAATGTGCAGATTAACTGTGGCTACTTCTTTAGCCAAAACACAGAAATTAATGTGGGTTTTGGTATCTCCCATGTAGGGCTTTGGTAGTAGAAGGGTTGTTTTAATATTACTTCCGGATTTGGAATATGCTATGTATTTACTGAGCACTCCAGGCTCATTATAGTGGAGTCAGTGATAACACTTTAATTCTACGATGTATCAGTAAACTGCCAAGGAGGAAGAGAGCCTCCATTCTTCATCTGGAAGAGCAATTGGAGAAAAATAAGCTGGAGTTTGTGACATGCCTACACTATGCCAGGTGAGTTTAATTATCTAATTTTATCCTTATTATAATCCTGAAAGATGGATACTGTTATCTTGATTTTTTTGATAGCGAAGCTATGGCTCAGAGAGGTCAAATGCTTTTCTGAGGGATACAGAGCTAGTAAGTAGTAGAACTGTGACTTGAAATAATTCTTTTTTCCTAATTGTAAAATTTTTATATGCACTCAACCACATAGATCCCAATGTAGTTGTTTTATTTTACTTTATGTTTCAAGTTTTATTTAAATTCTAATTAGTTAACATATAGTGTAATATTGGTTTCAGGAGTAGAATTCAGTGATTCTTCACTTACATACAACACCTACTGCTCCGCACAAGTGCCCTCCTTTTACCCATCCCCCATCTAGCCCATCCCCCTGCCACCTCCCTCCAGCAACCCTCAGTTTGTTCTCTGTAGGTAAGAGTCTGTTTTCTGGCTTGCTTCCCTCTTGTAGTTGAGTATTGCAAATAACGATTTTGTAGTTTTTCTGTATGTAATACCTAGTTGTCCTTGGTTTATCATCTGAGACAGAATGACGTTAAATTATCTTTAAAAATCACTTTTTTTTTTTTGGTATGAGGTCATTTCCTTTAACTTGGAATATTATAGGTCAGCATTTCCCAAAGTCTGTGCCTTAGAACACTAAGTCTGTGAAAAAAGTTTACCCATGACTTTACAAATAAGTTTGGAAAATTAACCAAATTCAAAATGTCTCTTTATTAGAGTCTTTAATATTGTAATGCTGATTTTACATTTCCAGAAAAGGGATATATAATGCAACATTTTCCAAACTAACTGACCCAGAGACCCTTTTTCAGGTGGGCATCTTAAAAATCAAAAAATGCTTCGGGTACTGTTTAAGTGTCCAGAGTACATTTCAATATAAAAAATATTTTTCCTTTTTGGGAAGTTCTACTTACCCTTAAATGTTACCTTAAATGTTTTCTGACATTGTGTGCATATATACATCCCTGTGGGGGAATAGCATATACATGATAAAAGTTGAATGGAAACTATTGAAATAATTGGGCTGTCTGGATAATTGTTTCTTGATTATTAGATAGCAACCAAAGAGTAATGGGGAGAGCATCTATATCCTCAGATATGAAAACCCCTCATTCTCATGAACAGTTTTAGTTTTCTCCCTCTGGTAAAGAACAAACACGAAGTAGCTTATGAATTGCAAGGAATCATCTATTCAGTTGCTTTATCACCTTTCCCTGCCATATAAGAACCAACGGGCAGGGCAGGGGAATGATGGAGAGGCAGCAGAGAGAATGAAACCTAGATAATCCTTGGCTTGCTTAAATGAGCCCCAATAATGGAGAACTGAGTACACTTTGGTCAGTGTGGAATCATTAAGGCCATGGTATGGGTAAAGTTTTCCTACAGATCTGGGAATGAAACCCACTTGGGTTTCCTTCTCAGCTTCTTCCATGCACATTTACATTTTCTAACGAACTACTCATTAAAAGAATATTATTTTCTTGCAAACACTTGTCCTCATTTCTAGCTATGGCTAAAACTTCTGAGGAGCTATGTTGTTATAGCTATACAGTAGGGACCAACTGTTTGCTAATGCCAGGTATGATTTTCTTTTTTTCTTTTTTTTTTTTTTAAAGATTTTATTTATTTATTTCACAGCGGGAGAGAGATCACAAGGAGGCAGAGAGGCAGGCAGAGAGAGAGGGGGGAAGCAGGCTCCCTGCTGAGCAGAGAGCCCGATGCGGGCCTCGATCCCAGGACGCTGAGATCATGACCTGAGCCGAAAGCAGAGGCTTTAACCCACTGAGCCACCCAGGTGCCCCCAGGTATGATTTTCTTATACTTAGTTCAGACTCAGCTAGCATCTCATAGTTTCATGGATTTCTTACCTAGCTTGCTGGTCCAGCAGTGCCCTGCATCTAGAGAGTGCAGTGCAATTGGGATCTGATGGGTGAAGAACACGGAAAATGCAAACTTTATGGAGGCTTTAATTCTCCAAACAAAACTAAGTGCCTGTTCCACGAATCATTACACAGATCAGAAGCCTGACCCTGTCCAATTTGAATAGCCCAGATAAAAGAGACATTTTTAAAAGCCTCTCAGATTTTCTGGGTATAGTTGGCTAGGTCTAGAGATGTGTGTGCTCTCCTTTCTCCCAAGCAGTAGTAACAGGGGAAGATTAAAATTCAGGGTGAGATCAAAATCTAGTGCCTCGTCCCCATGTTCAGGTGGGACAGAAACATGAGGTATGGCAGGAAGACTGCACTAGAGACAGAAAACCTAGGTCAGAATCCTTACTGTGTCTTTTGCTGGCATTGTGACCTTGGTTAAGTCACTTAGCCTTAGTGGTGATTGCCAAAATGCAGATGAAAAAGAGACAGTGGATGTGAAATTGCATTGCCAACTTTACTGCAAATATAACATGAAGATTTCTTGTTACTGTAAAAATCAGCTAAACTTCTTCAGGGATGCTCGTGGAATTTTCCTTGGGGCTGAAAAGTTTGTGGGTGAATATGCCAAAGAACCGGCACACTGAGGAGTTTTGTGAAGGGACAATTCAAAGGGAAGAGAACTAATGGCAGCTGCTGTTTTACTTGAGCTTTTTTTCCCCCCAAACTGTTTGTGTGGAGAAATGGTGAGAGAGAAAGAGAGCAGGGGAATGAAAGAGAGGGAAGTCTCTTCTGAAGGGTTAAAGCAAGATAGTGCTGTAAAGTGATTCCAGATGTACAAATATTAATATCTCTCTCTCCCTGATGAATGAGAAGGTATGACCCAGTTAGGAAACTGCTAACATTACCGGCGCCACCGAGACCTCAGTTGATGGCCCAGTGCAGATTTTTATCCTTACCCCGGCAACTGTAATGCTGATGAAGGGCTCGGACCTGCTGCAGCAGACCTTCCAAAACTTCACTCTGTCCCCTGTGTCTGGGCTCTCTGTCGTCATAGTCTTTCCAGTCTATTGAACAAAAGAAACAAACAATGAAATTTCACCGTAGGGGAGGCCTCTCCCCTGAGGCCCAGCCTCAGGAGCTGGGTTCTGCTCACACCCCCTAGACTCTGGATCAGCACCCAGCACTTGCACAGCTGGCAGGCAGTGCCAATAGGTTGGGGCTGCCGTTGTTCAGGGCCCTGTGCAAAACAGCAATTGTGGTTGGTTTTTAGTGTTGGGAAGTTTTAGGGCAAGAGAAAGTGGTAACTGACGGCCAAAAGAAAACAGGGACTCTAGGAGGCCAGTTTCCCCTCCCCAGCTCCTTATCCTCCTTTTCAGCATCCCGGGTCCTAATCAGCTCCCCTGCCACCTCTCCACTCAGCACCCCAAATCACAACTAGATTTCCACAGTAGGAAAGAAAGGGGTGGGAATGTGCAGACTAGATGAAATCCACAGTTCCAGTGCTTTTATTGTAGGTTTCACACTTTTGGCCAAATTGACATTTCTTTCCAAGGAAAGAGCCCATGTCAGATGCCAAGAAATGGAAATCTACATTTTGCTCTAATGAATGTCTGCTTTGGTTAGCTGGCACAGCAACCCCTGCACATACTCTGAGCCACCAACCACCCTGTCTGCTCAGTCTCTAAATATACAGTATTAGCTTACATGGCAAATTTAAATTGCAATACCCACTGAGATTTTTCTCCCCCTTCTATTTTCATTCCATTTGGCTATAATGATATCAAGAGTAATAACCCATATGGGACTAATGTCAAGATGGTAATTCTGCTGTCTCCAACTCTGGTTTTGTTTTTTGTTTGCTTGTTTGTTTTATTTTATTTATTTATTTATTTATTTATTTATTTATTTAAGCAGGTCTGTCACTTCATAGTCCATCCTTTCTTCTCTCTGTCCCCAGCCGTTTTACTCTCTGAACCTTTTAAATAACTTAAAACACTTCTTGGTTGAAATGCTTTCTTTAAAAATGCTAGTCACTCTTTTCTAGTAAAGCCAGTTAGTTCATGAGTGTATCTGAGGCTTAAATTCTAACTGAACCAGTTTCAAATTCCCCTCTCCCTAGATTTATTTTAAAATATGGAGTGTCTCTTGCTCAGAAACTTAGGCAGATGTCCTGATGGTTAAAGTTAGGTAAAAACATCACTCATTGGTCCATCCACGGCTTAACAGTCCAGCACAGTTAGAAAGAACACAGGTTCTGGAGTCAGATAAAGCTGGGTGTGAACTCTGGCTCTTTGGGCTTCTGTCTCCATGTCTGTAAGGCACTAAACTTACACTGACAGGTCCACTACTCTTACAATGTGAAAAATGAACATAGTATCTACCTTACAGGATTTTTTGTGAGGATGAAATGAGAGGTTCTTTAGGTATCCAGCACAATGCCTGTTATATGGTATGATGTAAATTGTAACTTGAAAAGGGAGTTCATTTATGAAGAGTGAACTCCCTGAGTAGTGAGTATGGAAACATCATTTCTAACCCTGTTAGGTGATTCCCTATAAAGAAGGAGGCCTCAGAGATTTTTGAATCCTTCCTGCTTCCTACCCTCCCCCAGGTACTCGTCTCCCATTTCACCTCTCAGAAGACTGAGGCCCAAGAGAACCATTCCAGTTCTGTGTTACTCAGTTTGTCTGGGGCAGAGCCAAGATCGTAATATAGTCGCATGGCCCTCCATATAGTGCTCATTTCCTTATACCGTAGACATGTTTTGTTTTGTTTCTTTTGGGAAGGAGGGTCAGAACTTGGTTGGAGTTTGTGTGGTGTGGCTTAGTTGTGGTCAACTCTGGAGACAGGGAATTGGCATAGGTGCCTTCTGTAGACTGTGTTCCTTGTGGGCAGAAACCGTGACTTAATTTCTCTTTGCCTCAGGTTTCTTCTCTGTAAAGTGATTTTTTTGAATATTTTTTTAAAGGTTGTTTGAGGTTTAAAAAAAAATTATGTAAGTAAAGCACCATTCTGGGCACACCAGGGACACTCATTAAATGTTGGTGAGGCATTGTGAATAGGAGGATGGTGTTCAGGTAGCTTGGGCTAGGAAAGGTGCTTTTACTGGGAAATTTGGAAGTGTCTGAGGAATCAAACTCCAAGTGATCCTCAGTCTTAACTGTAGTGTCCTTGGTATCTGGGCACAGTGATCATAAATGCTGCTATCATGGATTCCCAAAGGCTGTTACGAGTTTGTTCCCTCAGTTGGGTGAATGCATCTTTAGTGCTCATGATAAGAGGAGTAATGTTTGCTTGAGTAAGACTTCTGGGTGGCTGAGTTATTATGTGGCCCTGCACATGCTAATACAGTCTAATGAGTGTTAATACTGCCATCAATGCAAGGGGAGATGAAATAGAGCTGGCTCTTTCAGCTGAGCCCTATGACATCAGAGGCAAGCTCAAGCTGATGACTTTATGATACATTTGAAAATTGCTAATGCTAAATTGCAGCCCAAGTGAGTACTGGACATGATGCCAAGGTTTTTGGAAAGAATGAGTTTTTCTCATAGATGCTTGGAAGGTTCTGACGACTACATAAAATAGGAGACTTTAGGGATGAGGGAGAAAATTGAAAATATATTAAGAAATCAGGAACCTGACAGGAATAAACTTAGTGTGGTAGGAAAAGAGCAGATTGTGCCACATAATACAGTTCACTGTTCTGGTAATGAGACACTTCGATTGCAACACAATGCAGAGCTTACATTCACTGGCGATATCAGGGCTTTCCTGATCGTAACTCAGACAAGTCTGTCTGGGTCCTTTTCTCTTATTATGTACCATACCATATAACATAAGTCTGTAAAAACACATTAAGGCCTTTTGTAAAAATTTAAAAAAAAAGGTTTTATAGCTTACTGGAACATATTACCAAATTTCCAATTACTCTGTCATGTTAGAATACATTGTTCTCTAGTAAATATCTGAATACTGATATATGTTGCATCACAATGTCATACTCTGTTTATAAATAGAGCTGAAGTGTTTTTATATTGTTCTTTTCCAAATGATATGGCATGTCTGCAGCAACTATAACGACATGTTTAGATTTTAGTTCTTTGCCAGATACCCCTACTAGTCTAATGGGCTGTGTTAGAAAGTGTTGGCAGTTAATGTTGCTGTGTTAATTAGCAAGTAATAAGTGACTCTTCTCAGTCCTGGAAGGCCATTCTTGTCATTCTGGAGAAAGCTCTGTCAAGTAGGCTGTGAGGGAGAGTGTCTGATTAGAATCTGAAGTTCATAGAATATCTGATGCTTATAAGTAAATGCATCCATATGCAGGTCAGAATTTGTATTTGGAGTGAGAAGTTTTCCCTGTCCCACCTTCAGATCAACCAGCACTATCCTTTTTTTTTTTCTTTTCTGTCCCTACTATCCCTTCATCAATAATACATACTTTTTTTTCCTCCCTAGAATGAGATAGTTTCCTTTAGTATCTTGACCTTGCAATATTTTTAGTTTGTGTTTCTGATGTCTTTAATAAGAAGGATGTCCAAATAAGACTGGAATAATTAACTCATCAAATGCCCGTGGGACCCAGGGGCCTTAGAGATCTCTGGTGTCTATAGTCCAGAGCCCTGTATCACCTGGTATAGCTATGTGAATCCACCAGAAACAGCTGTCACGAATGGTTGGCTGGCTGGCTCTTAGTCTGCCTGTCTGCAGGATAGCAGGGCACTAGTTCCCGCAGCACAGGAGACATGGCATGGGCTTGATCAGTTTAGGCTTGAATCCTGGCTCAGCCACCTACAAGAGTTGTGGCCTTGGGCAAGCGGAACATCCTCTCTGAATCCCAATTTCCTTATTAATAGAGGAGGAGGACAGCATAGTGGTTAAGGACAAGGGCCATAGGGTTTGGGCCTGACTTCAGTGCTTGCTGATTTTGTGGTGTTGGGCTCCATGTATGCATGTGTCTCTATGTAAATAGTTCCCTTACCAGTAAAATGGGACTACTGATAAAAACCACCTCAATGGGTCTGTTATGAAGATTAAATTAAGAGTCAATCTACATAAAGTTCTTAGATTAATGCCCAGCATATAATGTCTTATGTTGGCTCTGATGTTCATAGTGATGCTGATGAAGAAGATAAGGGTGCTTATCCATAAGACAGGAATAGTGATGAAGGACTCATGTGAGGATTCAGTGAGACACTGATGAAAGCCCATAATATGCCACCTGATTCATGGTTGATCCTAGGAAAAGGGCTGTTATAAAACATGAAAAGTACATAAAAAATACAAAAGAAAACTAAAGAGCCCACAATCTTATAATCCAAATATCCACTGTCAAAGTTGATAGTTCTGTGTAGACAGGCCTACCTAATAATAATCAAACTCACAGCTTAACGATGTGAAAAAAATTTTTGGATTATGTTTTTACATAAACTTATAAAAGTAAGAATTTCTTCCACACAATGAATTTTTTTAAATGCCATTTTTAGTGGCTGCATTTTGTTCTATAATGTGGATATGTATATATCATACTTCATTTAGCTGCTGAGTTAATAAGTTGTTTGCCTGTGTTTTTTTCCTTAGGTTAGAATCCTAGATGTGTAATTATGAGGTAAAAAGAAATGACTGTTCTAATTATGGCAAATTGTATCCCACAAAAGATCTAGCAATTTGCACTCTTACAAGAAGCATATGATACCATTTTCAACTATCACATTCTGAAGGTTTTTAAAAAAATGAAAACAAATTCAGAGCAATAGGCTCATTATGCAGAAAAATTATCACATGGTATATCTAGAGATGTTTCTTCTGGTTAAATTTTCTGGCTAGTAGAGAGCTACTAAATATACCAGATTATTATATCAAATTATTAATCTTTAAATAATTAGAAAAGGCTTTAGCTGGGGTTTTCAGCCACCACTACAAATGTTATATATTGTATTTGTAGCAGAGTTAGCAGAGTGCCTGTTAGTAAGAAAGTGTTTTCTTCTTTTAGAATGTCAGATTAAGTAAGATTTGCTATACTTACATTGTCCTATCAATTTGATGTGGGTGAGGAGGTGAGAGGAGAGCTGGAATGGGCCAGCCACTCCTGCCGTGTCATTCACAACATCCCCACAAAAGTCTTGGGAAAGGTAGGATTGGACTCATTCTACAGATTCAGAGAGTTTAAGGAACTTTTGAAGGCCATGCAGCTACTAAAAGGTTTCATGGGTATCAAATTCGGTCATGCTGGTTTCAGATTTCCTCTTTTCATTCCACTGAGTTGCATTTCTGCAAGAGGAGTCATTATGTGGCCCAGATGCTACTCTGTGGAGGTCCTGTTAGTCCCAAGCAATGGGGAGAGGGAATGGCAATGGTACCCTGAGGATGGATGGAGGGGGAGTTGGAGCCTGTGGCCAGGCTTGAGAGAGTTCACAGCCACCACCTACTAGAAGGCGAGGCACATGCCGGTACCGTGGTCTGAGCAGGTCCCCATCCTTTCATGTTATAAGCTGAGACTTGAACAAAATACTGTTGGCCCTGAAAAGTATCAAAAGAGAGAGAATGTAAGCATTAGGAATTGTACTGAACCACTTTTATTCTAGAAGCAGATTCCTGTGTCTGATTAACTTATTGATCCATTGGGAAATCCACTAGCCATGCTTTAGCTTTCTACCTTTTCCTGATTATATTTTTGGGGTGCCCTCAGTTTTCTCTGAACTTTCTTTTTTCAAAAATTGGGATGTCATAATTACCTTTCTTCCTCCCCCCAAATTATACACTAATTATTAAAAGTCATACACAGGTCTGCCAGGTTTATCCAAAAACAGCAATTCCTCACCTCTTTCTCTTTATTTTTCCCTCCCTGGAGGCAGTCACCATTACTTTCATTAGCTGATCGGCTTGCTTGTAAAATTAACAAGTTACAGTGAACATATTTTCAGATTAGTACATCAGACATCTGGTTCATTCTTTTAGTGGCTGCATAGTACTTCACTGTGGGCAAATACTGTCATTTATTTAACCAATCCCCTCTCTGGTGAACATTAAGATTGTTTCCACATTTTGCCACAGTAAATAATACTGCAATGAATCTCTTTGCTCAGCTATTAAAACTTTAAATTCATTCTCTGATTTCATTTCAATTTTAAAACCATCTTTAAAACAATGGCCAACATTCTTTAATGTCTTACAACACTAAAAATTTAGGAGTTGTTTTTGTTTACTTATAATCTTTTCACATGTTTTCTATGATTTTATATTTTTGCTTTGAGAAGTTACTTTTTTTCCCCCAGTGAACCCAAAGAAGCATTTTTGAAGCTGGCATTTGATAAAACATTGCTAGTGAAAATTGTAAAATAGCATTTGAAGTAAAAAAACAAAACCAAAAAACAAAAACCACCGCTTCTTTGTAGAGCCTTTTGCTAGAAATTTTAATAATGTTGACCTTACCATATTATAAAGTTAATTTTTTTAACATTAAAAATAGGTTTCTAGGTACTTCAGGGTTATGGCGATTCTACAGAAGTGTCAGTCTCCTTCTAGGCTTTTATATGATTAGGATGGTGTCTGAATTGCTCTCATTGGACGACCAAGTGGAAAAACTTAATGCCTATAAAAATTAGTTCAAATATTAGAGAAACTCACTGTGGAGAGTTTTCCATTTTTATCACAATATCACTTTTTCTTTTAAGCAAAGGAAATTCCCTGGGGTTCTCTTCTGGCCCTCTTCCATTATGTGAGCTATAGGGTTGGGAATCAGTCATCTGCCGATAGCATCTCTGGGGGCCACCCACTCAGGGATTTGTTTGCTCTGGTTATCCACAGTTTTGGCCCCTGGTGTAGACATGTGATTAGGACTAAAAGTCAAGATTCTGTGGTGGTGACCCAACCACCAAGAATTCTATTAGAATAAGCTGGTTCAAACTTGAGATGCAACTAGTACAGCTTTTTATTTTATTTT
>LNAC01000154.1:1257112-1304707 GCA_002007465.1 Ailurus styani | reverse complement strand
AAAAAAAAAAGATTAACATTGCAACAGTGTCTAATTAATTTCTACTTAATTGATTAAAAAAAAAACATCAAAAACCTGCTGTTGTCCAGGTTCTCCCTCAAAGCCCAGATGCTTCACCCTGTGCACATGTCAGGAGAAGCATACTGTAAGAGGTATACTCTAGCTTCTTGCCCACGCCCCGCTGTAACCCTCCACCTATAGCCTTAGGTCACTTGACCTCAGACCCATCGTTTTTGCTGTTTTTTTTTTCTTTCTCTTTTTGGTATGCTCTCCTCTTCCCCAAAATTATCTTCCCCTTCATTCAAATGGGAGTGGTTCAAAGTCCTTTCCTTTCCACAGGCTTTCCCTGGCTTTCGAAGGGAAGCTCCTCTGCCAGTTTTCCCCTAGCAGCTTTAATATATCTCTCACATTGCACTTGCTTTATTGTTTTGTATTCATTTTCTAAGAGATCTGTCTCCTCTGTTTTCTGTAAGTTCTGAGATCAGGGAGCATGTTGGATTAATAGTTTACAAAGCACCTGTCTCGGCACATAGTACAGCACAGGTGGCTCAGTAACAGATGTGTGAACTGATTACTTGATTCTTGACTTTGGAATGCTTCAAGTCTCAGGTAGACAGAAATTGACACTGGTATATAAAAAATAAGAAAACTGTCAGAGTAGAAAAAAAGAGAACAGAAGTTGCTTGAGCTGCCCAGTAAGTGGTTGAGATGGAGATTAATTCCTGGCCTCCAGATTCCCAGCATCCCAGACTCTTCACTTGTCCATACTGCCGCTCAGAAACCAAAAAAATAGAAGTTTATTTCCTGTTCCCTATCAGCACTTCAGTGGAACCAAAACGGCATTCTTACTGGCCACACTTACCCCGGCGCCTTAGCTAATGAACGGAATTTGGCTAGACTGCCCAGCCCAGCACCAGAGCATTATGAAATCCTCCCTGATCCATCTAATTGTGTAGTTTCTAACCTTTCAGGCCAACCATAGCACAAGAGGAAGAAAGAGGGAGTGAGGGACGTGCTGAGAAACCCAGAAAGAGATCAAATACAGTCCTTTCTAGAGATGAGAAGATGTGTCTTGCCGAAGCATGAACCCACTCAACACTTGTGGGTTTTAAATTGGGAACTGACGTGAAAACTCTGGATCTGGGAATTCTGTTTAGCTCTGGCAAAACACAAGGTCGGAGCTGCTTGCATTTTTTATTTTAAATTCCCTTGATAGTCCTAGGAGTAGGGGCATGCATTACTTCCAAACAAGAATCTTTATTGTTTGTATAGCACACAGTCTTCAAGTTAATTAGAAAAACATTTTTCCCCAAATTAAATTTCCCTAGAAAAACAATGATTTAAATTAAAGGCAAAGGTTTTTGTTGTTGTTGTTGGTGGTTGTTTTTTTTTTTTTTTTGGACACTAGTGAAGCCTTCCTGCACCCACTACTTGTAGAAGATTCAAAGCAAAGTTGGAATCAGCTATATTCATTTATTTATGGTCAGGTTTGGTAGCCACAAAAATAACACGTCCCTATCTGTATACGTTGTGTACTGTCACGGTTTTTGCCTGCTACATGACAGAGTGACACAGATACTGACCAGAAGCAGGGATGTCTAAAAGTCAGGGTTTTGAGAAGTACATAAGCACTACAAGCAACCATAGTCTGATCTAGTTGTATTTTTATTTCCCTCTTATTACAGCTCTTATCTAAATTAATTCTTTCTCTTAACCCCTCTGGCTTTCTAAATGAGAGCTGTTATCGTTTGTGTGATTCTTACTATTATTACCAATAGTTTTTACTGTCTTTCCAAGCCTACCGTGAAAAGTTTGAATGAATACCAATTCTCCAGGGGCCGAGGTGCTGCCAGCCTTTACCTTTTCACAGAGCTTCACCTCTTATTTACTTCTTTGGACACTTAACCCCAGGTGCCTCCGAACAAAACTGCCTTCAGTAATTTCTGTAGTTTTGGGCTCAGAAAGTCTGAATCATTGGCAGCATTAGGGTTAATGGAAGCAGAAGTAACCCCCAAGCCCCAGCTCATATGGAAATCACTTTTCTCTTTCTTTCCTTGGTAGATTTACCTCCTGGTTTTCCTAGAACATTAAACTAAGAGTTAGGAAGGTCACGGGTTTATCACAAAGTACAGAGTGCAGAATCAACTCATCATGGCACATTGAAGACAAGGTGGTGTGATAGGGTTGTTCTGAGAGGCAGCACAGATAGGAAGATGGAGCATGTCAGGGCTTAGCCCTCAACCATGTTTGAATAGGATAAATGCAGCAGGTGCTGGGGCTGACCTAGATAGCTTACAAGAGCGGACTGTTAAAATTCAGCCATTTTGCAGGCTAGCATTTAAACACAGCCATCATGAGAAATTAAATTACATGAACTTAAATAAATTATATTAAAGACAAAGACAGTAAATATTTAAAACACACTGCTCCCTGTTTCACTACATTTTGCTATTTATGCTCTTGAGGTTAGCGATATCTGTGGTATCTGAATAGTGGAAATAATGCGTAATGGTGCACCAGTGCACATCTCTTCCCAGTCATTTCAGTGACATTACATTGGTAGCTTGAAGTGGACTAAGTTGGAGTATTTATACCCTAAAAATCAGAAATCAGGTCCTGATTTATTTTGTGAACTATGTAGATCATGTATTGGCAAACTACAGTTCCCTGAGCTAAATCCAGCCTAAGGCTGGTTTTCTATGGCCCAGGAACTGAGGATGGTTTTAGTTTTTACAGTTTTAAAAGGCTGTGAAACACACACACAGAAGAATACATGACAGAGACCATCTGTGGATGTGGCACACAAAGCCTAATATATTTACTCTCTGGCCCTTAACAGGAGAAACATGCTTATCACTCACTGGTCCTGACTTAAGAAAGTGATCAAGAAAATGTCAGTAATTCAGGTTAAAAGTTTCTCTGGATGTTCATTGTGAATAGCACAAAAAACCTGAGGAAGTAATCTTCCAGTACTCAAAAATTACTACTTGATTGGACAGAGAAGTTGCTCTATGCCACTGATGAATGAGTGGAATTCCACCAATAAGCCTTTGTTGTTTCTCCTTGTTTTACTTCCTTGTTTACTTCCTTTACATCCACCAACACTTAAATGTCAACTATAGTCACCCATTAACTGCAGCTACAGGTTGGCTTACAGATTCAAGAGTTTGATAAACATAAACGAAAGCATTTTGGGTGAATCAACAGGCTACAAGAAACTTATAAAAAAGAGTACTGTATATTTTATGATGATGATCTGAAAATTGTGTGCTATATATCTTTTCTATCAGTAAAACTTATAATAGTCTTAGGTATGAGTATACACACACGCACACACAGGCACAGACACCCCCTACCCCCAGCAGAGAGCCAGTTGTTAAACATTTACCATCATACCACTGAGTGCGCGGTAGCTGATTGCTCAGACAGACTCTAAGGGGGGATGTATCCTGACCAGCAAGGGTGCAGTGTTGGGGGCAGTAGATGTCTTAGGCATAATTTAGGTAACATTCTGTTACCAGAGGCAAGAATGAAATTTAGGTAACATTCTGTTACCAGGAGGCAAGAATGAGGTACACAAACCCCTTTAGGAAACGGAGTGGCACAGTGAGGGACTCTGGGGGCAGAAGTTCAGTTACCAAGCAGTCATCATCTGGGCGGTCTGCCCAGTGGCCAGACCCCAGGCACTGGGCAGTGCAGGTACCCAGGCTTCCTGTGTCAGTTCTTCCACTCCAAAGCAGGGCTGGCCCAGAAATTGGTGCAGCACATAGTCTGGGGGGTGGGCATCCATGGCCTTGACTGCAAACAGGATGGCAGAGTAAGGGCGGCCCAGCAGAAACCTGCATGTTGACGGCAGGTAGGACAAGACATACCAGTTCAGTACTTAAAATGGTGTGAAAGAGCTCCATTCCTAAACCGGATTATCTGGGCTTCATTATTATTATATTCTTTATTTTGTTTTATTATTATACATTAATGCTGTATTTTATTTTGTGATTCCCTGTGCTCTTATGTATGGGTACTTTTGAGACACTATGGACTGAAAAATAGGCACACAGGTCATTAATTCAGACTTTTAACTCTTCCTTTCTCCCTGGAACACTGCCATATCTTTGAGCAATAGGATGTCCAGATAGATTTTCACTTGTTTTCAACTACTTTTTGAAGGCTGCAGTGGATATAGTTGAACAACAGCAGAGACTCAAAACCAAGTGACAGAGAACTGAAAGCCAGGACTGTCTCCCCTCTAGCCTTCCTCCCAGAACAGGCACCTCTTCCATAGGGGAAGGGCCCTTCTCCTGGCTGAGCTTCCTGAGAGGCTGAGATTTTTGTGTTGTTGTGTCCGCAGGAGGGAGATGCCCTTCTTGCCTGCAGGGAAAAGCTCTGGCACGCTACTTGACGTTTCTAAAGGGCACGGAGGGAAGCACAGTATTAGCTGTCTGATTTATACACACAGGGTCCAAGATACGTGGCCAGTTCACAGCTTTTTGAATCCTTCCAGGCTCCCATGGAATTAAAATAACCAGCTACGGGGGCAAAAGCAACCACATTCCAACCCTCCCGCCAGATGCGGAGTCTTCCTTCAGAGGCCGGTGCTCTTAGCTGTTGGGCTATTCTTTCGTTCTCTGGCTGTGCCCATTTTACCACCCCATGCTCCTCCTTATCACTTTAAGTGATTAAATCCCTTGAAGGCAGGGCCCATGCCATATGGATCTCTGGACACCCAGCCTCTCTCTCTCGTACAAGCATGGGGTAGGAGCTCAGATGAAGCAGGTCTGACTTCTGTGTGGATGCTGACAGGTCAGGGACAGTCCTTATAGTTCCGTTTGGCTTCCTATGAACTACAAAATAAGGTCTCCTTCGCCAGGCATTTAACCTAATTTCTGAGTCTTACTTCACACGACTCCCTGCATTTCCCCTCGAAGGAAGGAAAGGAAAACTAACACTTAATGAAAATCTCCCAGACTGTTTTACAGATAATTTCACGATTTCTTTCTTACAATACTCTTCTGAGATGAACTAAGTCGCTCGTTTAGCCATTCTACCGATATAACCAGTGGCAGAGCTGGGAATCAAAGCCTGTCTTTGTGAACCCCAGACTCACCTACAGCTTCCTCTTGTGATTGGAATCAGATCCCTGCCCTCACCCTGGCTGGCAAAGCTCTAGGGGACTGAGCCTTCTCTGTCTTCCAGCCCATCACTTGTTCTCTCTCCCTGATTGTTGGGTCTTCAAACATGTCAGGCTGCTGNCCCTCACCCTGGCTGGCAAAGCTCTAGGGGACTGAGCCTTCTCTGTCTTCCAGCCCATCACTACTCCGTCAAGTAGTGATGACTTGTTCTCTCTCCCTGATTGTTGGGTCTTCAAACATGTCAGGCTGCTGCTTCTCACATAGACTGTTCATTTTGCCAGAAAGGTTCTTCCTCCTTTCTGACTTCGATTTCATGAATCATCCTTCCCTTTCCTTCAGCAATCAATGTAAATGTCACTCCTGTGGATAAGCCTTCTCTGACCCCAAGGTACCATGAACTCCCTATTCTGTGTCTTGGACCACCATACACTGTCCCTGTGCAGCACTATGCAAGCTCCAGGCAGACATGAACTGTGTCTGTACACCGCTGGCGCATGCCACAGCACAGCGTAGGTCAGTACATGCTCGCTGGATCCGCGGTAGATTGTGGGCCAGCGAGGTTGCAGGGATACCAAGAGGCAAGTGACATGGTCCCTGATCTCAAGGAGCTTAGAGTTTAATAGGAGTTTTCAGATGAAGACAGGAGGTTTGGAGAGTTCGAGTCAGTCTCAGACCAAAGTTCCTTCCCCATCACCATGCAGACTCTCAGGAAACAAGTTGTCTTTCCAGTCTGATGTCTCTCCCATCTCCTCTTGTCAAAAACCTACCCAAGTGAGAGGCCCAGGCTCCTATCACAGGAGCTCATGCTGATTTCCAACAGTAACTGTATCTATCATTCTTCCTGACATGAATACTCTCTATTTTGTATTACAGTGACTTATGCACATTTGTTTTCAACTCTACTTGCACAATGTATTTCAAATTGGGCTCCTTTTCATTTAACTACATTATTGTCACTCTTGTCCACATCCCCATTGTTCCACATGGGTACTCTGTGACAGTTTCAGAGCCTAATTGGTCTCTCTGCCTCTATGCTCAGCCCTCACCAATCCATGGATGCCAGAACAGTCTCTTCAAAGCATGAATTATATCCCAATATTCTGTCACTCAAACCTCCTAAGTGCACTTGGAATAAAACCTTAACTCCTTAACAGAGTCTACAGCAGGAGTAGGCAGGTGGGACCTGTGGGCCAAGTCTAGTCTGCTGCCTGTTTTTGTATAGCCTATGAGCTAAGCATGGTTTCTACACTGAGAAAAAAAAATCAGAATATTTTGTAACATGAAAATGATGTGAAATTCATGTCTCAGTGTCCATAAGTAAAAGTTCACTGGAATATACCCTACTAAATAATTTTATATCTCGTCTCAGCAGTGGAATTAAACAGTTGCAGTCCAGACCACATGATCCACAAAGCCTAACATGTTTACTGTCTGACACTTTGTAGAAAGAGTTTACAGACCCCTAGTCTGCAGAGTCATGATCTGACTCCTGTCAACCTCCTTGAAACTTCCTGTTATCTTCCCGATTTTCCTTCACCCACACTCTCTGCGTCTCTAACTTCCCCAAGTTCTTCCTTTTTTTTTTTTAGAAGATTTTATTTATTTATTTCACACAGAGAGATCAGATCACAAGTAGGCAGAGAGGCAGGCAGAGAGAGAGGAGGAAGCAGGCTCCCTGCTCAGCAGGGAGCCCGATGCGGGCCTCGATCCCAGAACCCTGAGATCACGACCTGAGCCGAAGGCAGAGGCTTTAACCCACTGAGCCACCCAGGCGCCCTCCCCGAGTTATTTCTATCAAGTCCATCCTCCACCTCACTCTTACACATTATCCTCTGTTCTTTTGTTTTTAGCATTTATCATATTTTCATAATCTGAAAGTATTTATTCGTTTACCTGCTTATCCAAGAAAACGTGAGCTATATGAGCTGGTCTGCTTTTCCTCACTGTGTCCCCAGGGCCTATAAGAGGATATGCACATTGTAGGCATTCCAGAAATTGTGTGAAATGAGCATTTATCTTCCCCGTTAAGTTCTTCAGGGAAGACACTGTGTCTGACTCATTTCTGCATCCCCCACAGTGGCCCACATTGTGCCTTGGATGGAGTAAGAGTTCCCAAAATAGCTCTTGGCCAAAAAAAATGCCACTTTATCTTCCTCCTGGGACGGAGTGAGAGAACACTTGCTGTCAGCAAGACCCCAAGAAACAATAAAACATGTGTAGCATCTTTTTCACTAATCCAAACTCTATTGTTTGAGAGCACATTTTAAGGAGGAGCCATAGATTCCAGAATATTCCTCAGGGAACTGTGGCTCTGGGTATATCAAACATCCGGTAGAGGATGTTTTTAGCTGATGTGAAGTTCAGGTTGGTGTTTTCTGATGATGGGAAAGAACCATTGGCCAAGGGTGAGTTTGGCAGTTCTTCCTAAGAAAATTGCTCTAATTATTATTTTTTTCTGTAAAGGTAATAGGTTACCTTTAAAAATATAGCAAGTATAAAATTTGACAAAATATGAAAGATAAAAAGGGAATCCTGAATTAGACAAAAACAGATAATGGTTTATAGGAAGCTAATGCTCAAGGATCTTTAGAGGATCCTGGGAAGATGTCTCTTAATATCTACTGGGGAATTGTGCTTCACTCCTAAATATTTCAGTTAATCCTCATAACAGTCCTACATGGTAGGTAATATTTTTCTCATTGGACAGCTGAGGAAACGAGACTCATACTTTTAAACAACTGGCTCAAGACCACACAGCTTGTCAATGGAGTGTGGGTTTGAACCTCTGTCTTGTCTGTTTTCTAAGCCCATATGAGGAGAAAGAGATAAATGGACTGGCAGCCATACTAAGGTCTTTTAAGTGAGAGAAAGCACCAACTGCGAAAAACTTGCAGAAAGTATTTGCAATATTTGACTTCTGAGGGAACCTAAGGCAGGGGCTCCTGGTTGGCGCCTCTCTCCCTTTTTCCAAGGGCCAGTGTTGTCCCTAATATTGTGGTTTCCTTGTTGTGGTTTCAAGAGGGAGAGGAAGTTGGGGGGCAGTAACCATGTAGCAGAACAGGGGGTTATACTGATGCTGGGGACTGTGAGTCTCGTGAAGGTGTTCTGTATTTTCATGTCAGCTACATGTGGCTGTGGTGGCCAAGATAAGTACTGATTTAAACAAATAAATAAACAGCAGTGTTAACAGTCTCAGAAGACTCATGTAAATGGATGGCATATAAGTTGAGCCTGGCTCACATTCTTTAACTTCACCTGTGCCAAATCTTCCTCTCCCCTCTACAATAACCTATCCTGGCCCTTCCCAGTCCTGCTTTGCTTCTGGCTAGAGATACTGGGGGCCGAGGTGAGAAAGGATGGATGACCTGGGAATGAATCAGCTCCACAGCAGGAATGTTCTCCAAGATCCAAAGGAATACATGGGAAAACAAATAAATAAGAATGGACAAGACCACCTTGGGAGCAGTCAGCCACAGTCCTCCTCCCTTTGTCTCACTAAGGGGAATGTGCTGTTTGGGTGCTTCCCTTCTGTATTTGTCTTCACATTCTCCTGTAAATTACTCAACAAGGTGCCTGACTGATCCTGAAAAATCCAATCTTTAGATTTTTCCCATCAAGGCAAACATAAGCCTTCCAGAGCTTCCCAAGAAGACAAAGAGTCCTGTCTTCCATTCCCAGACTCAGTTTCTGTTTCTGTGTGGATGACCAGAATGGCTGATGTTGAGGGCACAAACCTCAGTATGCCCATTTGGGGGTTCTTTACTTAGGGACCAGGAATTCCAAATGGGCTTCAGGGGATCAAAGAAAACCCTTCATATTATAAGCAACATAGATTATGTTTTCCCCCATATCCCTATGAAAAGCTACACATCACAATGCACAATGTATATCCTAGCTTGAGCTATTTAAAGGGCTTCATTACTTTTTTTTAAAAAGATTTTTACTTATTTCTTTGACACAGAGAGAGATCACAAGTAGTCTGAGAGGCAGGCAGAGAGAGAGGAGGAAGCAGGCTCCCTGCTGAGCAGAGTCTGATATGGGGGCTTGATTCCAGGACCCTGAGATCATGACCTGAGCTGAAGGCAGAGGCTTTAACCCACTGAGCCATCCAGGCGCCCTGCTTAATTACTTTTCTTGGGGGAAGTGCTATAGTTATCCTAATTTTCTTTGTTGCCTTTTGGTTCTACATTTTTATTTATATGGGATGTATCTAACTTTCCAACATTTACAAAACATTTGAGTCAGTAGTCTGGACCAAAGGTGTATACTGTTGAGTAATTTTCAGTTCATCTATTTAATGGGCAGATTCACCCATACCTTTTATCTTGGTCCATGGGAGCAACTGCCACATAGCAAAGCAGATTCCTCATAAAGATGTCTTAAACGAATAAATGCAATAATTAATTTAATAAAGAAGACTTGTCACATTCACAGTTACAAAGGAAGAACAAGATTCTGTTTTGCAAGAGGTCTCAAAAGAGGTCACCTGCTGTGGGGAGGATGAAGGTAAGGAGCTCTTTAGATCTTAAAAAGTCAGTTTTATCTATTCTAAGATAACAAGGTGGGACAGGAGAGTCATTGCCAATATTTTAATCTTAGGAGTAAGGTACTGGACCATAAATTAAGGAAAGAATTATGTGGACTCACTGGAGTGAAATACACATAATAGGGTCTCCGTAAATAGAGCTGAATTTATTGCATTTTCTATCTGTTTGCCCAGTATGCAACACCAACCTCACTGCTGACATATTTGGGATAAGAAGTCAAATCCAACTTTCCATCTAGTGCTGTTTGGTGGATTGATTTGTCACATTTTTACCGACTCCTTAGTAGGGACCAGATGATGTAAGGTGCTGGGGATAGGATTATGAATGAAGTCTGATCCTAGCCCTCAAGACAGGGGCAGTCCAATGGGGGCAATGGACAAGTCCCTACAAGGTTTTAATCAGTGTGATGCATGCTGTGAGAGAGGCAGGCTGAGAGAGGAGGCGCCCTCAGAATTCTGGGGAGAGGGTGGCTAGGGGCAGCTTTTTGGACAGGCAGGCTCCAGACAGAGTCCTGAAGTGTGTGTAGGTCTGCTGGGAGAAGAGAGTGGTCAGAGGCATTCCAGGTAGAGGTTGCTGTGTGTACAAAGGCACAGAATCATGCTGTTGTTGGGGTATTGCAGGTCAATTATGGGGAACAGGGGAAGAGGTGAGGTGGGATGGGAGTGTGACCTTAAACAAAGAAGAAATTTGACAGAGAGGCAAGAGCTCATCATGCGAACATACCCTGAAGGCATTTTGGAGCTACCGATAGAAAGCATTTTAGAAAGATCACTCTTGAAGCCTGTGGGAGAAAAACTGGAATGGTGAAGGCTGCGGGCAGGGAGACCAGAAAGATTAGTGCCATGATCCATGGGAGATGGAATACCAGGTCAGGGTTGGCCTTATCTTTACTCTTTGCTTGACTTCCTGTTATCCACCAAGAGACAGCTTTTTCCATTCATTGGGACATGTATGAGCTAAATTTTTATGTAAACCCAAAGACTTGGCATCTCCTGCTCTTTTAGGATATCGTGAATACTGGAGTTCAGCTACATTTCTTTTTTTAACTAAGAGCTATTAACAACACCGTATATTTTTAAATTTCCAAATCAAATATCATGGTCATATCAAAAACCATGCTCCCCCCAAAGGTGTATGTAACTGGTCTCAGCTTTACTCAGCGCTCCACTGTAAACAGTAATAAAAACACTGACCTCTCATTGCTCATTTCATATTTATGAAGCTGTCACCATCTCAGTTTTACACATGCAAAACAGAGGTCGTTGGATCTGAGGTGAGCTGGAATCCCCTTTGACAGCAGTTTTTTTGGGGGGAGGCTTTCATCCTTAAATAACTTTCAAAACAGCACTAGGTGGCAAGAGATCAAAGAAATGCGGTTACCCCAGAGGCTGCTGATACTGTTATTTCCCCCACAAAAGTTGTCCCTTCGATCAGTCTTACTAGGGACTAGAGCCAGTGCTCCTCTCTGCAAAAGCAGACCCAAGCCCTGTGAGCTGTTCGTTCACACTGTGGTTCCTCTGCAGGGAATCCAGGTGAGAGAAAAGGAGGAAGAAGGAGCAAAAGAAAGGCAGACGGTGGCTGGTACTTGTCTACTTCTCGTCTCAGGAAGAACATCTTAAAGAGTTCCACAGCATTTTCAATTGGCGATATTTTCCTTCACATTTTTCTCATTTGATTCACCTTGTTCTGCATTGTTCTTATTTTAGAGGTGAGGTCACAGGCTCTGTGAGATTGAGTGTGCTATCCAAGGCCACATGCTGGCCATGAATGGGAGGGGCAAATCTGAATCCAGGTCTTGTCACCTCCAAATCCAGGGCGTCTTTCTCTTACAGTTAATGACATTTCCGCAGGTGCTGAACAGTGAGGAAAACAGTTGCTGCCTTGAAGGAATTGTCAGAGGTGCTCAGGTTTGTAAGTTTTGATTTTGAGGAAGTCTGTCAGGTGATCCTTCTGAATCTTCAGCTAGCTATCAGATGAAGGTATAGTTCCACAGAGCACTTTTGTTCCACAAAAGTGGGCGTGGTGCCTTTGGCACCCCAAGGGGCTTACCCCCAGTGCACCTACTCACTGCCCCGCAGGGCCTTGGAAAAACACATAGCATTTAGATTCTGAAGGGTTTTGATACACCTTCCCTTCAAGTGCAAATCTCCGGGACCAGTTCTGAAGCTGCTCAGGCTCTTCACCTTCTTTAATGGTAATACTGCACTTCAGTGACACTTGCCATGTAGGAGCCAACACTGTTGTGAACATCTTTCAGGCTGGAAAGGTATATGCTAGGCAACGAGGATGTAACATGAATAGGACCTCTTCCTTGCATCGGGTCTCACAGCCCCGCAGGCAGATGGATAAAGATCCAGGCGACTGTAGTAGGATGCGATGCTCCCCGTCACAGGCAGGTGAGCAAGGTGTTGTTCAAGTTCTGAGGACCAACAAAATTGGGAGGGGGACAGGACAGGGGACGGTGACATCTGGCCTGGGTTTCCAAAGATTGAGCAGGGTTTTGGCACACGGAGAAGGGCATTCCAGGGAGGGAGACTGAGGGTCGACAGAGTGGGCATGGTAAGGTAAAGGAGGGATGGTCTGAAGCAGAGGGACGCAGCATGTGGGGGCTGACGGATGGGCTGCTACGTGAAAATCCTCAAATGCAATGCTGAGAGTTGGTTTTTATCTTGTGGGAACCAGTGAAGGCTCATGAGCAAAAGAATGACATGATCAACTCATTTTTTTTTTAAAGATTTTATTTTATTTATTTGACAGAGAGAGAGAGATCACAAGTAGGCAGAGAGAAAGAAGCAGGCTCCTTGCCGAGCAGGGAGCCCAATGCGGGCCTCGATCCCAGGACCCTGAAATCGTGACCTGAGCCGAAGGCAGAGGCTTAACCCACAGAGCCACCCAGGCGCCCTCAACTCATGTTTTAATCTGATGACCAGTGTTGCGGTAAGGAGGGTCATGAGAGACATTTAAACCTCACTAGCTCTGCTTGGTGAGTTCTTACTCTTATATTTCAAGTAAGGGAGCTGATTCTCAATGTGTTCTGGTGTCTTCCTGATGGCCGGTAGGTGCAGGTATCAGAACCCAGCTGTACAGTTTCTGACTTCAGTTCCTTCAGATACCCCATACCTTCATGACACATGGCCCTAAACCTCTTTGTTTTCTGTAGAGCCTATGGTTTATGATACCTGGGGTAGTCTGCCCAGCTCATTCACCACCACCATTGTGCACAGTAACTTAGATTTCCAGTGTAGGTTGGCCATACCTGAGAACAATGACCTTTCCACACAATTCTTTTTCTTTCTTTTCTCACTTCAACTCCGTCACCAAGATGAATCTCCTCAGAGGACTTGCTGGACAGTGTTGACACATGCTTGACTCACGTCCTCTGACGGCAGCTGTGCTGACAGCAGACCCCCAGAGCTGTGCCGCCTGAACCCACTGTTGCTTTCACCCTGCTAGGACGGGGCCAGGACTCTGGGGTCCCGGTCAGCTGAAGTTTCAGACCCAGCACACAGCTCTCCCTCGCAGCAAACCTGGTGGAGGGCTCTGCTTTGAAGTTCACTTTGCAACACCAGACCTGCCACTGAGCTCCAGCGGTGAATGAAAGCAAAAGCCAGAGTTCAGGCAGAAGCTAAAAATAATTACACTGCTTTGGCTGACCCTTCTGTGGAATAGATTCTTCATTTATAATGGAAATTAAAAAAACCTACTGGAGGTGGTCATGGCTGAAATTGAGTGGTGGTTTTTTTTGTTGTTGTTATTTTTTATTTTTTTTAAGATTTTATTTATTTGACAGAGAGAGATGCAGCAAGGGAGGGAACACAAGCAGGGGCAGTTGGAGAGGGAGAAGCAGGCTTCCCGTAGAGCAGGGAGCCCGCTGTGGGGCTCGATCCCAGGACCCTGGGATCATGACCTGAGCTGAAGGCAGACGTTTAAAAACTGAGCCATCCAGGTGCCAGTGAAATTGAGTGTTTTTAGCCTCTTAGGGGTCCCCACTCAATAATTTTTTTCAATCATTTTGAATGGTAGGTTCTCACATCAAGGTCTTTATCAGCTTCACCTGTTTTATACATGTCCTTACCATTTTTTACTTCATTAAACCTCAAAATAGAAAAGTAATGAGCACCTCAGACTTCAAGGTTTTGATTTTTAAAATGAACAAAATAAGAGACAAACAAAAATCCAGACTCTACTACAGAGAACAAGTTGGTGGTGGCTAGAAGGGAGGCGGGTGCGGGATGGGGAAAGCAGGCGAAGGGGATGAAGAGCTCACTTCTTGTGATGGGCGCTGAGAAATGTATGCAGTTGTTGAATCACTACATTGTACACCTGAAACTAATCTTACTGTATGTTAATTATACTTCAACTTAAAAAAAAAAGCATTTGCAGACATTGGATACTGATTAGTTACTTAAAAATTTCAGTCACATACAAAGAGAAGGAAGACTTGAAAATGTGTCTGTATGTCAGGGAGTTCTCTGCTTGGGACTGGAAATTGAGACATGAAAGTTTGTTTATTTTAGTATTTACTGTATCAAATCTGGCATAAAATTGGACAACCCAGTAATTCTACTGAAAACTAATTTGCAAGGAAAAGGCCAATGAGCCCCAATAAAATATTTAATTGTTAGGAATATAAGTACCATATATTTGTAAGATGTGGTCTCACCACACTGCAACAAAATTTACTTTTACTTTATTATTTTTTTAAAGATTTATTTTTAGAGAGTGTGGGGGCAGGGGGTGGGGGCAGGGCACAGGAAGCTGACGTGGGGCTTGATCCAAGGACCCTGAGATCATAACCTGAGCCAAAATCAAGAGTTGGCTGCTTAACTGAGCCACCCAGGTGGCTCCCCAATTTACTTTTAAAATTCATAACTTATCCATAAATTATCTTACTAGTGTTAAGAGAGAACTGACGTAGGAATATGCATAAAAAGATTTCATTTTCAGAAGACATTGGAAATCTCTGACTTTTTTACATGTACCCATCATTTTACCCATTCAAAGGGATGAAAATACAGGTTTGAAAGTACCAGATCTCTTTCTTTAAAAAAAACAAGTGGCATCACACACGGAAAAAATGCAAATACTACAAAAAGTTATATTCTTTTGTAGCTTGCTTCCCACAGGCCACCATGGATACCCATTCGTGCCTCTCCTTCCAGCTATCTTCCATAGAGACAAAATAGAGAACAGACTCTGACCTACCAGGAGGGCATTCCGTTTCCTCCTGGGTAAAATGAGAGAATACCTGGCTAATTGGGTCGTTAAAAGACAGAATGATAGGAAAAATACTTGACAGACTTTGGAAGGATCTGCAAATATTAACTGACCGTGGGGTCCTTAACCTGGGGTTCACGGACCTCTGCAAAATCTATGGCTTAGCTGCAGAGTGTTTACAAAGACCTTGAGATTTAAATTTGTGTTTTTCCTGGGCAGGCAGAGCCACTGTGGCTAACTGTTTCAAAGGGAGGATGATACCAAAGTGGTTGAGACCAGCATTCTAGAGCCTGAGTGCCATTTTCTTGGGGCTGTGCCCTATTCATTAAACGCACATTACATGAAGGACAGGATGGAGATTGGGAAGCAGTACAGTTACGTCCTTCAGGCTTTGTCTTTTTCTGGGTCTCTCTCCTCTTCTGGCCTTCACCTAGGTCAGGGTCTCCGTGCTCCTACTGAGTCATCCCAGTCCTCTAAATCAGCCTACTCACTTGCACCACAGTGCCAGCCTCCCAAAATGGCCTTCCTGAGTTCTCGCATTATCAAAACTCTAAACCCGGCTGTCACATGGGAAAGTTGAACTTCTGATTAAAAATTAAAGACACAGCTCACGCTAAATTACTTTGCATCAAAATATGAGTGGTGGCTATGCTCTGAAACCCTTTATTTTCATATACGCATTTTAGTTATTTTTTCCCCCAAAGCACTTTCATGTTAAAGGAGGAAGAGACAACATAGAATACTTATTTCTGCCAGAGTGAGTTGCCATGCTCCTTTCTTCTGCTGCACAAGGCTTCTTGCATGTACTGCACTCTCCTGATGCAGCCAGGGTCAGGCGCGATTACTTACCTCTTCTGTGCTCAAGAAATGCAAGGGAGAGTAATATATCAATAACCCTGAGTTACCTGTAACATTAGAAAAGGGATTTTTTTTCCAGCTTCAGGATCATAATCATTACTTAAACTATTTGCTCTACACTTCATGACTGACAATCACAGAACTGGTGCAAGGCTACTCACGCAGTAGAGGCGGAATGTTCAGTTGTTGGATGGGAGATGGAGCTACTTTCAGATGGCAGGTTTTTCTAGTGCTCCTCGTATTCTTACATTCACTCACTCCCTCGTTCATTTCCCATGTACTCATTCAGCCAGCCATCTGTCCAGGCTAGACACTGGAGGAAGATGGAAGGGCATGCTGTGCAGAGGGAACAACATGTGCAAAGGGCATGAGGCATGAGACATATAACGAGTCCCATGTAAGGTCAGCTGCTCTGTGGTATCAGCCCTGGAGGGGCTGGAGGAGGATGAGTGGTGGCAGATGAAGCCGGGAGGGAGGGTTGCGCAAGCTTGTGAAAAGACTGTTTGCACGTTAAGAAGTATGGACCATGTGGTCATCACCGCGTAAAGCTGGTCATGCTCAAGAGAATGCACATAAATAGCAAAATCAGACTCTTGAATTTGTTCCTTAAGATCATGGCTCCCGTCCTGGAGAGGGAAGGCCAGTGGGCCACTCCATGCACTGACTGGGGGTTGGCCAACTGTCAAGGTTCCTACTTGCCATGTTGCTTCCCACGATCCACCCCAGGTAGAAGTGCAGGGATCGGAGGACTCAGGTGTGAATGAACCTCTAATGCCAGGAGAAATAGCAAGGGTTTAAGAGTCCTCAGCATGTTATTCTAATCCCAAGGAGATCAGAGCTAAACAAGCTCCTCTTGTTGAGAATTCTCAACTTCTGCAAACTCCAGAAATCTCACCATAGTTCTACAGATGGCTCAGATTACAGGCTAGGTGCATTAACCCCTGAAGTCCCCTGCCTGGGCTTCAGGTCTCTCTGGTGACTTTTATTTGGGAGTGCATGCTATTGGGGATGTAATAGTGAGCTGGGGGCAAGGGTCTGGATTTTCATCTTGGCTCTGTGACCTTGAGCAAGTCCATTTACCTTTCTGGGACTCAGTCTCCTCAGTTCTAAAAGAATAGCTTGGGCCAGATGATCTCTGCTTTTCCTTGGTTGTTAAATTCTAAAACCCTGGGGTTTTCTTTTATTATTTATTATTACATATATTGCCTATGGTTCACAGTGTTTTAAAATTTTGTTCTTGCTTTTTAGATCTCACCATATCACCATTTTAAATAAAAACTTTTTTAAAACTTNGTGTTTTAAAATTTTGTTCTTGCTTTTTAGATCTCACCATATCACCATTTTAAATAAAAACTCTTTTTTAAAACTGATTTTATGTATTTTCATTTTTTTTAATTTTATTTTTATTATTTGCCCAAGGGGTACAGGTCTGTGTGTATTTTCATTTTTATGCTTTATTTTTTTATCATACTGTTTGACTATTAATATTTTAAAACAAATGGTCATCTCTTAAGACCATTTTTTTAAAAAAATCCCCATTCTTTAACTTTTATTGGATTTTGGTTTTCCAGAAGCTGATCAGACAACATGAGCAAAAGATCCATAAAAGCAAACCTTTATCCTCTGATCTCAAAGACCATAAAACCAACACAAACACATTCTTTATCTGTTAATTCCTTATCAAATACCAAAGAATTTACCACCACAGTGTCACATAGATTTAACTGTTCAAAATGGAAGAATAAAATGACCAGAAAAGAAGGTAGGTTTAAAAGGATACTACTAGAAATCATTTAATAATGACCAAATAAATTCACTTGGAAATTCTGAGAATTTTGGGCACACTATTTCTGTTTAAGTAGCTAGAGCTATCCAAGTGAAAACAACTCAAGAGTTTGAAAGACATTAGAGTCCCTCTAACCGACTAATAAAGCGAACAGAACTGATTCTGATTCACAGAAACCGTTAGATCAAGCCTCCAGGAGTGCTGTTCCTCCTGCACGGACAAAACCATGTTAAGATCTAACTCCTTGGAGAAAGAGAAGAATATAGACTTTGGAGAATTCTAGTAGGTTCCCAGTAATAACAAGATATTATTCTCAGGGCAAAGAAAATGGGAAGTCTGTCATTTGGAGCTTCAACTCTCAAAACTGGCCTGGCTTTTCTCCTGCTCATTGTACTGTCCATTTTTATTTTTAAATTATATATTATTTAAGTAACCGTGGCTCCATTCTTTGACTCTGAAAATAGCAGAAACACTGCTTTCCTATTTTAGGAAGAAACTGAGGCCAGAGGGGTTAAGTACTTGCTCAAGTTCACACAGCTAAGAAGTAGAGGAATGTGGAAGAATATTCAAGTCAATGAGGAAGGGAATTGAGATTGCCTGCATTTCAAAAATAGTACTTGTTCTTCCTTTATTATAAAACTCAAGTTTTAGGAAAAAATAGGCACAATAAGAGTATTAATGTTATGATTTTGTTAACTGGGGATAACTTTGCTTAAGGAGAAAGAACGGGGGTCATGGAGGCTTATGTCAGTTTCATTTAAAGAGATGCTGATGAACTTGTGTAAGACTGTCTTCATCATGGAATAGTCAGTGACCAGGATTTATTCAATGACACAAGGAAAAAGCTTTTAAGTATATGAGACTTTAAAATGAATTCTAAACAATACAAATGAGCAAATGAAAAAAAAAAAAGACAAATAGACAAACCAAGAAACAGATTCAACTCTAGAGAACACACTGATGGTTGCCAGAGGGGAGGTGGGTGGGGAGATGGGGAAGATTGGAGATAGGGAAGAAGGAGTGCACTCGTTCTGATGAGCACCGGGTGATGTATGGAAATGCTGAATCACTATATTGTACAACTGAAATTAATATAATACTGCATGTTAACTATACTGGAATTAAAAAATATTTTAAAAAATGAATTCTTCCCATGGAAACCTCTAAAATTTTTGGCATTCCCAAAGTAGTTTATCTAATCATTACTTATGGAAATCATCCCATTTATGGGCTTTCTCCATAAATTTAAAGAAGTATTTGTTTTTAAAATAAGGAACATAACAGAGACAAAAATAAAATGAAAAACTTACTAGTGATCACTAATACTAACAAATTGTTTTTTATTTTTTCTTTTCCTTTCCACATTTAAGTCCATGATCCACTTTGCATCAGTTTTTATACAAGGTTTGAAACTTTGGGTAAAGATTTTGTTTTTTTTGTTTTGCCTTTAGGTATCTGCTGCAACACCGTTTGTTGAAAAGGTTATCTGTTAGCAACTGGATTGCTTTTGTCAAAAATCATTTGGGCATATTTGTGTGGCTCAGATTCTGGGGTCTCTTCTGTTCCACTGGTCTTTGTGTCTATCCTTTCACCAATGCCACATAGCCTTGATGACTGCAGCTCTGCAGTAAAGTCTTGGGATTGGGCAGACCAATCTTTGCTCCACCGTATTCTGCTTTTTTAGAATTACTGTAGCTATTTTAGTTCCTCTGCTTTTCAATATACACTTAAAAAAGACTTGCCTAGGTCTACAAGAAGATCTTGCTCACACTTTGATAGGTTAGTTTGCAGAGCATAGCATCCGGGGCCGACAATTCTCTTCTTTCAGTGCTTGGAAAATAGTGTTCTATTTCTGGCTGAACTCCATGGTTTCTGATGAGAAATCTGCTATCAATTGAATTGTTTTTCTCCTGAGGGTTAGGTGTTGTTTTTCTCTTGTTGCATTCCAGATTTTTTTTTTCCTGTCTTTAGTTTTTAGAAATTGGACTATTTTGTGTCTTGGTGTGTATTTCTTATGATTGACCCTGTTGGAGGTTTGCTCAGCTGTTGGAATCTGTAGGTTTCTGCCATTTGCCAAAATCGGCAAGTTTTCAGCCATCATTTCTTTAAGTACTTTTCCAGCACTACCCTTTTCCTCCTCTTGTCCTGCTGCTCCTATGACACAAATGTTAGATCTTTTGTTACCATCCCTCTGGTCCTCAATGCTCCATCTGTTTTTTTGTTTGTTTTTGTTTTGTTTTGTTTTGTTTTCAGTCTGCACACTGGGTAATTTCTGCTGTTCTGTCTTCCAGCTCACTGATTTTTCTCCCACCTTCCCCTTGTGCCACACGGTTGGGCATATTCACTGAGACTTGGTGTTTCTGTGCTTGCAGTTTTCAGTTGTATCATTTGCATGTAGTTTTTCTTTTTACTTTTCCATTTCCTTGCTACGACTTTCTGTTACTTTGTTTAGGCATTTTATTTTTTCGTGTGTTCCAAGTGGGTATGTAATTGCCTACTGAGACATTTTTATCATGGCTGTAGTCTGTGTCGGAAAATTCTAACATCTCTGTTCTCTTGCTGTTGGCCTCTGTTGATTGTCTTCTTTCACCCAGTTTGACACCATCCTGGTTCTTGCTCTTGTGAATGATTTTCAGTTGAAAGCCGGACATTTTCATATTTTATGAGACCCAGGCTGTCTTTTAAAATGTCTGTTTGAGCTGGCTTTTCAGAAAAATCACTCCAGTGTTTTTAGCTGTACTTAGCAGGAAGAATAGGGAAAAATACATCTCCTCTTTCTTACAAATTCTAGCTGTCTCTGAGTGAGATTTTAAGATGACTGCAATCCAGCTGTTACCTTAGAATCTCATAGGATGGAGACACAAATTCTAAGATACGGACTTTAAAAAATTCTTAACAGCATTTACCTTTTTGTGTTTCTAAGCAACATGATCTCATGACTTCCTCCCATCCCCCAGCTATTAGTCATTTTTCATTCCTGTGGTCAAGCCCAGTCTGAAAGGGGAGGAGGAACTTCTGTTTTTGTATCAATTTAACCATCTCCACAGAATCCACTCTGCCGATCATTCAGGGGCTGGTTACCTTTGTAAGCAGGGAGGATGCCAGTACCGTAGACTACCTCAAAATTTCATTCCCTCTTTATTTTTAACCTGGCATAAATATTTTTGAAGTAGGTAACAGAAACGAAACCTTTTGCTAATCCAGTAATCTAGCCTTGGTATCTCTGATCCTCTCTTCTGTTGCTTTTTCACAAGATCTGTGAGCTGAATGTAGTTTTGGAGATAAAGAATCTGATTGCTGTCTTCCTCCGCCACTAGGCTAATAGAGTTTTCCTGATGGGTCCACAGAAAAGCTCCCATCATTTTCACAGGTGCCTTTATCCTAATCCACTAGCAATTTACATCTCTGCTAATGCATAATAGAGACTCATGCTTAACCAGATGTCTCAAAGAAAAGAAATGGAGGGAATACAGTTAACAAACATAAGTGCTTAGGGAGATACCACTCTTATAAAAACGCCTACGGTAATTTTCAGAAAGACACCCAGAATGTTGTGATGGGCCGACCAATATATGGAATTTAAGCATATAGCTATTTATGCTTAATAAAATTCTCTTCTAGAAAGTTCATATTGAAAACGGTAGCTGTCACTGCAGTCACTGAGGAAAGCATCTGGACGTTTTGCCAAACTGGCTCTGAGGTTATTCCGGCCCAAATTATATCTGATATAGGCATAGGGAGTCAAAATGGTCTACAGTTACTATAGCCAATAATTCTTTTTAAGAGTGTTATACATTCTTTTCTATCTTACATTTGGTCCTCTGATAAACTTCAGCAGTTCTGAGCTGGGAGAGACTGGATTCCCCTTAATTCAAGTCTGTGGTTTAGAAGCCACATCAAATACAGAGAACCTACCGATGATAAGTTAGCTCTGACCCATGACTATAGAACAATAAAAGCCTGAATATGTTTTAATATAAATGGAGGTTTAGTATGATGTTATGGGTATGCCTTTTGGAAAAACGAGTATCCTGGCTTCATCATTTACAAGCTTGGGCAACTTCTTAATCTTCCTCGTCTCAACAATCGGATAGATCCTGCCTCCTAAGATTGTTGAGAGTGTTAAAATGAGATAATGCATACAACACGTACGCTAGCTTGGCCATAGTAAGAGCTCAGTAAATATTTCCAACTGTTACTCTGCTACCACTTCTATTGCATTTCTCACACAAACTGATCTAAGAACAGCACTTTGTTCAAAATGTGTATTTGGTAGACTGTTTTTTAGCAGATACAAATTCTCTTTACCCTAATAGAATAATTAAACCTGTTCCAGATTTCATGCCCATAACAAGCTTTTTTTTTTTTTTTAAGATTTTTATTTATTTGTTTAGAGAGAGAGAGATCACAAGTAGGCAGATAGGCAGAGAGAGAGGGGGCAGGCCCTCTGCCAAGCGGAGAGCCCAATGTGGGGCTTGATCCCAGGACCCTGAGATCATGACCTGAGCTGAAGGCAGAGGCTTAACCCTCTGAGCCACCCAGCCGTCCCTCATAACCAGCTTTTTGAAGGCAGATACTATTAGACACTTTTAACCCATCAAATGTTTATTTTTGGAACCCCTCAGCTAGGGTATCATCCACATTTCCTCCCCCTTTTTGTCCTCACCATGTTTATTTGGTCTTATGCCAGAAACTCTTGGGGGTTATTCAAATTGGCATCCATTACAGATCAATCTAGAAAAGGTTGGTTATTTATTGTCAGGCGGATTCATGAACCTTGGCAGTTTCAGAAACCAGAGCTAAAGTGATCTTATAAAGTTCTAGTTAAATCAACATAGGGATGTGCTAGTCTCATGATGACTTTCATGAAGTTACCTCTGAAATGCTAAGTATTTTCTCACTCAGAACCTCATTCTAACTCTATAACTTATACCAAAGATCACACTGTACCTGCTCTTAGCCTTGTAAGTCTTACAAAAGACCTTGGCCAAAAGCAATAAAATTTGACCTGACCTAATCCTGGAGTCGCAATGGATAATGTGTGTATTTTTCATTCAGTAATTTAATGTGGAAATTAACTGCATGTGTCACATATTCCCCATCTGAAAGAGGGAGCTTTTCTGGTTCTAATGTTACACAAAAATTAAATATGTAAACACTCTTGTCATATAAGTCTCCTCACTTTCCTGATAGCTTAAATAAGCACTACAAAAGACTCCTTTGGAGAAATTTATTATTTCATACAATTGAGGAGCCTGCTGCATGAAATTCACCCGCTCTGGTCACAGAAATGATGGCAAAAGATACTTTTTTCTGGCTCCCTGAAAGATCTGAAATAATTTGCCTGCTTTGGCTTACTGCATTATTCTCTCCTATTTGTCAATACAGGAAAAACACTGTGGACCTTGACAGAAAAATTTTGTTCTTCTCTCTGAGATGTACTCTTGGGCTTTTCTACCCCCATGCGTGGGATACAGAGTGTCTCCTGACCTAGCCTGTTCCCATAAATCCCTTCCTAGGCCTCTTTGGTCTCACAGGTCTCTTTCCTTTGCTTTTTCTTCTCTTGACCCACTCTGTTCCCCCATGTGTTCCATGAATTTTTTTTCTTTTGGTCCTTTTATTAAATTTAATGTTTTGAACAGATCCACATGGTTCAGAAATCAAAAGGTATAACTGGTGATACAGTGACAAGTCTCCCTCAGCCCCCGCTGCCATCTCCCCAGTTCCCAGACTCGCTCTTCCCCCACAGGTATCCACGGTTCTTGGTGTCTTAGGTATCTTTCCAGGTTTCTTTTTTTTTTTTTTTAAGATTTTATTTATTTATTTGACACAGAGAGAGAGAGAGATCCGATCACAAGTAGGCAGAGAGGCAGGCAGAGAGAGAGGAGGAAGCAGGCTCCCCACTGAGCAGGGAGCCCGACGCGGGCCTCAATCCCAGGACCCTGAGATCATGACCCAAGCCGAAGGCAGAGGCTTTAACCCACTGAGCCACCCAGGCGCCCTCTTTCCAGGTTTCTAATTCACATGTAACCAAATATGAATACAGACCACCCCACACCATTTTATGTAACAGGAAGCATATTATATGTACCCTTTTCCAAACTTTTTTTTTTTTGGAACTTAATTTATCTTGGAGATCTTTCCATATAAATACATAGTGAGATTCCACATTCTATCCTATAGCTTCTGTATATGGATGTGTGTGACACTTTATTTAGTCCTCTAGATAGATTTTCTGTACTCTTAAAAACTGCATGTGATGCAATTTACTCTTACAAACAATGCTGATATGAATAACTGTGTGCATATTTCATTTTATAAATCCCTAGGCATATATGTAGGATAAATACTAATAAGGATGGCTGGGTCAAAGGTTATTTCTATTTGTGATTTTGATAGATATTGACAAACTGCTCTCCAAAAAGGTCCTAAAAATGTATTCTTCCATCAGCATTCTATGAAAGTGACAGTTTTGGGGCGCCTGGGTGGCTCAGTGGGTTAAAGCCTCTGCCTTCCGCTCAGGTCATGATCTCAGGGTCCTGGGATGGAGGCCTGCATCAGGCTCCCTGCTGAGCAGGGAGCCTGCTTCCTCCTCTCTCTCTGCCTGCTTTTCTGCCTACTTGTAATCTCTCTCTCTCTCTGTGAAATAAATAAAATCTTAAAAAAAAAAAAAAAGAAAGTGACAGTCTCCTTGACTCTGATCCACAGAGTGTGTATTAAAACTTTTGAATTTTTGCCCTTCTGAAAGGCAAAAATTGGTAAGTTTGTTTTAAATTGCATGTCTTTTATAATGAGAGAATCTGAACTTCTTTTCATATGCTTAGGAGCCATCTGTGTTTCTGTATGAACTATTCTTCCCTCATTTTTTTCTTATAGATTTCAAAAGCTATTTATATATTAGAAAGATGAGTCTATGCCTATTGTATAAAATGGTGTCTTTTTAAATGTTGCTTATAGTTGTTTCTGCTGAAGATAGTTTCTTCACATGAGGTTGAATTTACTCTGGGTCTTGAATCGTGAGGATGAAGGCCTTTCCTACTCTAGTTTTAAAAGATTTCTCCCAGTTTTTTTTTTCAGAACTTACATCATTTTATTTTTACACTGAAATCTCTGATCCCTTTATAATTTATGCTGCAATAAACCATGAGGCATGAATCCAGTTACATTTCCTTTTTCTGTCCAGTAATCTTATTGAATTTTATATCTTTTCCCTACTTATATGTGATATTACTTTTATTTTATACTAAATTCCTGCATTTAAAGCTACCTATGTTAGAAGCTTCCCTTCTAAACTATTGGCTTATCATGTACCAGTAGGGCACTGCTGAGTTATTTTGGCTTTATAATGTGTTAGAATCATGACCTTTATGGTGACCCAATAATAATGATGATACCATCATCTTAAATATATATACAGCACACTGTAATGTAAGTGAAAGGCACTTTCACTTACACTACCTCATTTGCTTTGATCCTTATGACGTCACATGAGGTAGCTGGGACTGGTACTTCTGTCCTCATTTCATATGTGGAGAAACTGAAGTCCAGAGGAGATGAACTGTTTGCCCAAGATCACCAACAAAACTAGTAGGTGGAAGAGTGATGATTTGCCTCTTCTGTCTTTGCCAATCCATGGTTCCACTTCTCAGAATGTCTAAGATATTTTCTGAGTAGCTCTCCCCCAGAGAGCTTGTTTGTTCCCAGAGATTCTCTCTGTGCTACCGATTTCTAAGTCCTATGCAGGACCTTCAGCTTCATCTAATCCTCTTTGGATCAAGGAAGGGACAAAATCATGAAATCATGCTAGAATGCTAGAGAATTCTAGAGAATGCTAGAATTCTAGAGAATGCTAGAATTCTAGAGAACGCTAGAATGCTAGAGAATTCTAGAGAACTCTAGAATGCTAGAGAATTCTAGAGAATGCTAGAATTCTAGCATTCTACAAGGAGACCTGAGAGACCACAGACTAACCTAGTCATTTTATGAAAAACAAAACAAAACAAACCAGGAAACCAAAGCTCAGAGAAGTTGTGACCTTTGTGCCCAAGATCATACAGTTTCTAAGAAGTCTGGGCTAAGCCAGAACTCAAAGATAGTTCTTTCCACATGGTTTAATAATGAAGCAAAGGAGGAAAATGTTGTATGTATTTTTGAAACTAACCATCTCCAGTTTATGAAGTAACGAAGTACTTCCATGGCCAGAAATGAGAAGTATGAATGAATGAATGATAATGTACCACGTGCCAGGCACTGTGCTAGTCATTGAGTTTATAATGGTGAACCAAATAGGCATGGTCCCTGCCTTCATGGAGAATAACAGTATAGAAGAGAAACAGATAACAGGCAAAAAAATATTTGGATAAAGATATAATTACAAACTGGGAAAAGACTATAAGGGAAACTTACATGGTGCTCTATAAGAATACAACAGGAAGACCTAATTATTTAGACTTCAGAGTCTGGGAAACCTCGAACTGCTCTCCCCGCCCCCAACTCCAGCCTGCCGTATGGTCCCTGCAGCATCTCTGTGGAGACCTAAGATTTCATGGATCAGAGTGAAAAATCACTGATCCTGTCTTATTCCCTCATTTTTTCAGATGACAGAACTGAGGCTCACAGAGGGGATGTGACTTACCCAAAAAGGTCACCTAGCTAATTAGAGCAGAGCCAGAGGACAACGACCTGCTGACTTTCTGTCTAGGGCTCCTTCCACTGCGTAAGTATCCTCTTAATGCAGACCCAGGCTCTGCTACCAGAATTCGCAGTGATACAACTCTTTACAAGTCACAGGTTTCCTGGAGACTGGTGCTTTGACTTAGTTTGTACCATGCCATCATCAGCACCCTGCATGGAACAGACAAATCAAGACTTTGACAAACTCGTGAAAATGAATCTAGGTATTTTCTAGAAAATATTTTTTCCTATTTCCCTTGAGTAGTTCATTAGTACTGAAGAATGAGCTGAACTGCCCTAAACTGAGTGCGTGTTTTTAGAATTTACTCTGTAGGATAGCCTAAATTCTTTGTCAATGGGCAACTTTTCTTTGGCGGTAAACAGTTTGACCTAAGTTCTCTTGATAAAGTGTTTCTATTTACCAGTGTCATCCTTAGAACACACCTCATCAGAAGTAGAAGTGGTTGGTCCAGGTCAGAAATGGTGGCGCTCATGGCGAGGAGGGCTGAGCTCACATGTGGAAGGCCCTCACCTACTTTGTAGCACTCCCCAGTGTGGGAGTGGAGCATCTTCCTGAAGTTGCATCATGGAGAGCATGAGAGACCTGAGTTCGTCACCTACCCCCATCTCTGCATCAGGTGCAAGCCCTTTCCCTGGGGAGATGGTAATCCTACTCTATTCTATAACTCTCACATGAATCCACTTCCAACTGGCTATGAAGATGAATAAAGAGAACTTGGACGACCACCCAGTGGGAACCACAGCACTTTGGACCTTGACTCTGGTTTGGACCATGACTCTGCACATGGACCCGAAGAGAATATGGGACCTTAAGCTCACCTTCCCTACTTGTATCAAAGGATGACCAGTATACTGATTTTCCATCCCTTTGCTTATGGCAAGAGATGGCTTAAATAAATAACTTAGATTGGTCCATGAAAGAAAAAAGTAGTAGAAGTGGTTGATTAGAATAGAAGAGATACAACCCCATGCATCTGGATTTGGTTAACGTGTATGCAGTACTTCCTGGGTGTTACGCACTCACGGCTCATGGACGTATCCTCATTTAACACCCAGGGCAGTGGGATTAGGTAGGGGTGGTGGGTCTTCAGCTTGATTGAATGGCATTTAGGGTATCTTGACTCCCTGACTCATTATGCTTCCCCTCACTTAATTTTCTTTTTCTTTTCTTTGGGGATGAGTGGAGTGATAGAATTGGAGAATTTTAATACTATTTTGGAACTTCATCAAGATAAAAAGCTTCTGCACAGCAAAGGAAACAGTCAACAAAACAAAGAGGCAACCCAAGGAATGGGAGAAGATATTCGCAAATGACACTACAGACAAAGGACTGATATCCAAGATCTAAAAAGAGCTCCTCAAACTCAATGCCCAAAAAACAGATAATCATGTCAAAAATGGGCAGAAGACATGAATAGACACTTCTCCAAAGAAGACATACAAATGGCTAACAGACACATGAAAGAATGTTCATCATCACTAGCCATCAGGGAAATTCAAATCAAAACCACATTGAGATACCATCTTACACCAGTTAGAATGGCCAAAATCAAGAGGACAGGAAACATGTTGGAGAGGATGTGCAGAAAGGGGAACCCTCTTACACTGTTGGTGGGAATGCAAGTTGGTGCAGCCACTTTGGAAAACAGCATGGAGATTCCTCAAAAAATTAAAAATAGAGCTATCCTATGACATTGCAATTGCACTACTGGGTGTAGTGAAAAGAAGGGCCATATGTACCCCAATGTTCATAGCAGCAATGTCCAAACTATGGAAAGAGCCAAAATGCCCTTTAACAAATGGATAAAGAAGATGTGGTCCATATATACAATGGAATATTACACCTTCATCAGAAAGGATGAATACCCAACTTTTGTATCAACATGGACGGGTCTGGAGAAGATTACGCTGAGTGAAATAAGTCAAGCAGAGAAAGTCAATTATCATATGATTTCACTTGTGGAGCATAAGGAATAAAATGGAGGACATTAGGAAAAGGAAAGGAAAAGTGAATTGGGATAAATCGGAGGGGGAGATGAAAGATGAGAGACTGTGGATTCTGAGAAACAAGCTGAGGGTTATGGAGGGGAGGGGGATGGGAGGATGGGTGAGCCTGGTGGTGGGTATTAAGGAGGGCATGCATTGTATGGAGCACTGGGTGTGGTACATAAATAATGAATCTTGGAACACTGAAAAAATAACATAAAAATAATAAAAAAATAAAGTGATTTTCAAACTTTAAAATATATATATATATATATATATATAATTTTCCATGTCCACATTTAGCAATTTATAATTATGTGACTTGAAATGATAAAACAGTCAAGACTGGTTTTAAAATCGGGGGAAAACTGAGTAGCATTCTCCTTTAAAGAAGCATTCCAGAATGCAGGAAATGCTCTAAAGACAGAGATATTCACGGCAGCAGCATTTGTAACAGTGAAACAACTGGAAGCAACTTGAATAGCCAATGATCAAAAAAGAGTAAAATGCACACTGATGTATTGCATGCAGTATGAATGGATTGAAGCAACGCTTCAAAGCAGAGGTCATAACATGGGAATGTGAAGTAGAAAAGAAGGTGTACAGCAGAGTCACTGAGAGTAGGGGCTCTGAGATGATGACTAAATTTAAACTGGGCTCTTGCATGGCTCTTGCATAGCAAGTTCCTCCATTTGCCTTATGTTCCTCAGTCATGAGGAGAGGATAAATTGTACCTATTCTGTAGGGCTCTGTGAGGTTTAGAAGAAGCAGTGCCTGTAAGCCTTAACCCAAGGCCTGACATGGGGTATGGGCTTGACAGACGTTCACCATTATTAAATATATGGTCTCAACTGATGATGGGGTCCAAAAATATCAAAAGTTCCTTCAAAGTTTGGGCTTTAGGATTGAGGGTGAGTAATCTGTTTCTTCATTTATGATTTCTGTCCTTTGCAATATTCTGTAATTATTATACCAATCTTTTCTTTTGTCCCCACCCTCTTTTCACCAGAAAAAACTGACCTTTACTGACCTGCTCTGAGGCTGATCCCTGTGGACTGCATCACCTCACCCTCAGGCGTCTAGTTGGGTTCAGCTGGTGCCTGGGTCTGGCGATGGGTGTGTCTTGACTGCTGCCCCCACCTCAGCTTTTACCCCTCTCTCTTCAAGTGTAGGCATGATAAGAGCTTCCCATTGTAGCTGGTCGTGGGGACCTTGCTATCCCTTGTCTATTCATGAACCTTGTTCACCTCTCTATAAATAATCCCTTCATTAAAATTTCTTCAGAATTCAAGCTGAGTATGGTCTGTTTCTGCTGGGATGCTGGCTGATACAAGGAGCATATATTATTATTTTATAGTTGGGAAAATTTTATTTAAGAAGCACAAAGGACCACCCCTGCCTCCTACCTCCCAAAAGGAAGTACTCCTCATGGAGTGGAGAGGCCCCTCAGCTTCCAGATTTGAGGGTGATTATTTTTGTTTCATTTTTGAGCCCTCACATGAAATTAGGCTTCAGGCTAGAACACCTATTTCTTAGAAAAACACTTTCTCCTGCAAAGAAATTCTAGAAAGCAGTCATGGGCTATTGACAAACTATAATGCTGCAAAGGGACCTGGCCAAAATGGAACCAAGAGGAAAATCTCCAAGGGAAGAAGGTGACCCGGAAGTGGCTCATCACCTGCTGTGCCAGCTGTGTGCCCAGTTGGACAGTCGTGGACAGAGCTGTGCCTTAAGTGGACACCTGTCTCTGTGGCCACTGGAAACTCACCAGCCCCTGTGGCGTCTGGGCTCAGCAACTGCCAGGCTCCTGGGGGGTAAGTGATACAGTTTGTTCAGTCCGGGGGTGGGGATGGCGGTGTGAGATGATGATGCATCATCATCATGGTTGGAAGGGATGGGGGGCTTGGCACGTCACTGTGCACTGCTCTGCTGTTAAATCTCAATTGGCAGGCTGACTTTCCCCAAGAGTAAGTGTGGGGAGGAATCTCACAGTTGCATGGCAATGAAGAGCTGCCTGGTGGGCCTCCCTCTCCACCAAGAGCCTTTGTGGCTCCAAAGTTCTGGAGGGGTATGTGAGGGGGAGGAGGAGAAATAAGCCATTCTACTCAGTACTGATGTGATCACCTTTGCAGTGGCAAGTGTGCTGAAGACAGCAAGCTCAGGGGAATGGGCAGGTTACAGAAAGATGAAACCAAAGGTGGGGGTTGGGGGAGGGGTGGGTCCAAGAAGAGAACTGTAGATGAGTGATCAAGGAAAGGGATGAGATGTGAGACAATCTTGTTAAAGACAGTGTTGGACAAAGTCGGTTAAAAACTCTAGCCTCAACACTTTGGGCCTGATTCTCTTTATACTAATGATAGTGAATTCTTATGTTGGTGAGCCTTCTTTTCCCCCAGTAACTTCTAAGCCCCATAAATAGGTGGACTGTGTTTATTATGTTCATTGTGACTCACAATGAATTCACTGAATACTTAACTATACATACGTTATATATACGTGTACACACACACACACACACACACACACACACACACACACATGTTAAGCCCTGCGTCAAGTTCTAGGAATACAGAGATAAACTAAAACATCCCTGTTCACAGGAGGTTTACAGACTGATGGGAGGGACCCATATTAGAAACATGACCACACATTCACAGCTTAGCTGCACATTAGAATGACCTAGCAGCTTTTTTTTTTAAGATTTTATTTATTTATATGACAGAGATAGATTACAAGTAGGCAGAGAGAGAGGAGGAAGCAGGCTCCCTGCTGAGCAGAGAGCCCGATTCGGGCCTCGATCCCAGGACCCTGAGATCATGACATGAGCCGAAGGCAGAGGCTTTAACCCACTGAGCCACCCAGGCACCCGACCTAGCAGCTCTTGAAAAGTATCTATGCTTGGGTCTCTATCCTGCAAAGACTCAGATTTGATTGGTCTTGGAAGGGGCCCTGCCACGGATCCTAAGGTGATTCTAATGGTCAGCTTTGTTTGAGAATTCTAAATATGCTCTAAATATCTCATGGTTCCATGAAACATTATTCCCATGAGACATCCAATGATGGTCAAGTGAAAACTGGAAAATAATTTACTAGATATATTAGAAACTCTAAAAAGTTATATAATAAAGAAACTTTAGAAATTCTAAAAGTTCTATAATAAATATATTTAAACTAAAAAACATACCACAAAAATAAATAGATGTTTGTAATTTGTGAACATTATTTGAAAAGGCATGGTAGAACTTATTAGGCATGATTTATATTAAATACTTAGAAATGCTCTTTGAAGAAATGACTTTATAACAGAAACCTGAACAATCAATGATACAAAGTCAGGGAATGGGAGGGGCAGTGTTCTGGGCAAGAGGGATTGCCAGGTGCAAAGGTCCTGCGGTGGGGTAAATGCTTTTAGAACGAAAGGTGGTCAATGCTACTGCAATATAAGAGGTGACGGGAAAAAAGATTTCTGCCTTCAAGGAACTCATACCTTTGGGAAAAACTCACATCTTCCAAGAACTCCAATTACTCTATGGATCTATGATTTTCCAAATATAACAGGAAGAAGATGAAATCACTGTCAAGAATAATCCTTCACCAGCTGATATAAAATTCCAGTTTCATGTTTGTCCCTAGGTAACTTACATAATTTTTTGAAACAGCAGAAATGCCTTCATAAATATGTTGGCTTAGGGTAATATTAGTTTTAGGTCATGTTTACTGAGCATTCAGGCTGGGTAAAAGGGAGAAGTGACCTGGAGATTAAATCAAGATGCCAAACTGACACGCATGACTGCCTACCATTTATCTCTCCAAATCCTTTAAAAGAAAGACAGGGTACAGTGTTTAAAAATATATCCATTAACTAGAAAACAAAAAAGTGAGCCATATGTACCTATTTCCCTCTTTTCCTCCTTAATCCCTAGTAGCTACTAATCTGTTCTCTATTCCTATAATTTTGTTATTTCAAGAGTGTTATACAAATGGAACAATATGCTATGTAGCCTTTATGGACTGGCATTTTCATTCAGCATAATTCTTGAGAGATTCATCCAGGCTATTGTATGCATTGAGAATGTGTTCCTTTTCATTGCTAAGTATCATTCCATGGTATGAATGTACCATCACTGGTTTAGCCATTCACCAAACGAGGTCACCTGACTTCCAGTTTTTGGTTATTACAGCTAAAGTTTCTAAAACAGTTGTAAATAGGTTTTTATATGAACATGAGTTTTCATTTTTCTGGGATAAATGCCTACCAGTTGGTGGGATGTATGGTACTTGTATGGTTTCTTTTTTAAAGAAATTGCTAAACTTTTTCAGAGTGCCTGTATCATTTTACATCCCCACCAGCAATGTATGAGCGATCCGATGTCTCTGTATCCTTGCCATTTGGTATTGTGACTATTTTCAAATTTTTGCTACTCTGATAGGCATGTCAAAATTTAATTGTGTGTGTGTTTTAATGATTTATTTATTTATTTGGGGGGTAGGGAGAGGAGAGAGCATGTGTGAGAGAGTAGGGAGGGGCAGAGGGACAGGAAGAGACAGAATCTCAAGCAGACTCCCCACCAAGCAAGGAGCCCAACTCAAGGACTCCATCCCACGACCTGAGCCATTAAATCAACAGTCAGAAGCTTAATTGACGGAGCCACCCAGGCATTCCATTTCATTGTAGTTTTAATTTGCATTTGCTTAATGTAAACCCAATGAGTTACTATTATATAGTGGAACATGACTAGATAGTAGTAGAGGAGGGAAAATAGGTACTACTTTGAAAGGATTATGTGAAACAAATTTTGAATATAATAATGGCAAGTAGGGTAGGAAAGAGAAAAGAGAAATTAGAGATTTGAGGAAAATATATAGGTAAGGAAATATAATCACAGTACACTATTTGATTTTGCAATGTCAAAACTTACACACTTAGTGTAAGCCACACACAGTGACTTCCTCCCAAAGAATACAGGACGGAAGAGGTTAAACCATAACTTTACAGTGGAGAAACCAGATAAACATACCTCAGCCATGTGAATAAGGTCAGCATCAACAGTAATGAGTCATATTGGAAGCATGTATTCTTGATATGATGGGATGAAAATGACTAAAATTTTACCTCTGTGGTCTTCTGCCCCCAAACCCATATTCCCAGTCTAATCATGAAGATAAATATCAGTGACATCCAAAAGAGGGACATTCTACAGAATACCTGTACAGTCTCCCTCAAAATTGTCAAGATCATCAAAAACAAGGAAAGCCTGAGAAACTCAGCCAGAAGAACTCAAGGAGATATGATAACTAAATGTCATATGGGGTCTTGGATGGGGTCCTGGGACAAAAAAGAGACATCACGGGCACCTGGGTGGTACAGTCAGTTTAACATCTGACTCTTGATTTTGGCTTGGGTCATGATCTCAGGGGTCCCTGTGACATCAAGTCCCACGCTCAATGTGTGCAGTCTGCATAGGATTCTCTCTCTCCCTCTCCTTCTGCCCCTCCTCCTGCTCACACAATCTCTCTCTCGCTTTCTCTTTCTCTCAAATAAATAAATAAAATCTTAAAAAAAAAAGAGAGAGAGACATCAGGTGGAAACTAAGGTTATCTGAATAAAGTCAGGATTTGAGTTAACAACAATGACAAAAATGTCCACATTCATAATAGTATAAAGATTTTTGACTTAACTAAAAATGGAAATATAATTAGGTGGAGAGAATAAGGAACTACAGATGAGTGTGGTATTATGAGAGTTAAATTCTTTTCTGTTATAGTTATAATTGCATACGTAAGACCTGCAATTGCTGCATCAAGAAAGAGCCACAGAAGCATTATTAATGAAAGTAGACAGGTAATTATAAGAACTAGAGGAATTAAAACTAGCTGGCTCTGAAGAAAAGGGTGAGAAGAATGAAGCACATAACTTTTTTTTTTATTATAAGCCTTATAGTACAAATTTGTTTTTTAATCCCATTCTTAGATCACTTTGGACAAAAATAAAAATGAAAAGTATATAAAAAGAGACAAACTTGCAGCTTAAGTATGTTTAATTACGTACTCTTTGTAAGAAATAAATGTTTCTCAAACGTCATGAGAAGGATGAAGATAGGAAGACAGGCAGCAAGCAAATGAAAACCTAGAAAGCACTGTTAATTACAAACAAAATAGAAGCTGAAGCAAACAGCATTAAGCAAGACAAATAAAGAAGCTTCTCAGAGATCAAAGATCAAAGGGACAAACACTTTAGAAAAAGACAGGGATTTAAACAACACACGCACATTCACACTTTATACCCCATGGAGTTTACACATTCTTTTCAAACATCAACGGTGGTACATATACACTGATTTATTGGTTAGCTACAGATAAGAGTTTTAAAATAGCTCAACAGTATACTGAGTACATTAAAAATTTTCCTTATGATAAAATTAGAAATTAACCTTAAAAATACAGCAAAAAAATATGGACACTTAGAAGTTTAAAATGGCTTGCCTAAAAACACTGCTTAAAGTGGAAATGATAAATTATAAATGATTATAGCACCTCACTTTAAACTTTTTGGATATGTACAAAATAGTAGGGGAAAATTTATAGCCTTAAATATATGGATTATAAAACAAGAAAAATAAAGGAACAAGTAAGTTAAGTTTTCAAATTAAAAAAAAACTGGGAAAGAATAAAGTAAACCAACAGAAAGTAGCAGAAATTGGCAAAGCTAAAGCCAGAAATTAATTAAATAGGAGATAAACAAGAAATAGGTTTTATGAATGAAAAAAGTTAATTCTTCAAACAAACCAATAAAACAGACAAATGTTCAACAATTCTAAAAGAAAGGGCACAAATACATGACTTTTGAAATACTAAAGAAATACTAAAGGGACCAGGATCACAGCAGAGCTTTAAAAATTATGTTCAATGCTATATCACTCATCATAATCCACATGGAAGTTCCTTAATTTGGTAAAGTTTACCTACCAGACACCTATCCTGGACATCACACTTGATAGTAAAATATTAAATGCATGTTGACAAAAGCAGATAAGAGAGGACATCTACTGTCCCATTTACGATGCACAATGTAGTGGGAACTAGAAACCACATTGACTCTAGTTAATGAAGGGAAAAAGAAAGAACAAAGTACTAGAAAGGAAGGACAAAATGATCCTTACTTGAAGATGATGTAAAAAAAATCGTAAGATGCAAGACAATCTAGTGAAGAAAAACAAAAAACAAAACCTCACCATTACTAAGAGTTTGGCAAAGCAACCAACTAAAGATTTCTTTTGAACTAGCACTTGCTCTTCTATTGTCCCACAAATAGCCAATTAGAAACTATATCTTGAAAAGAGAGTTCATTCATAATAGCCATAAAACATGTTAAATAGATCCCGCATGAGACTTAGCAATAAGTGTTGAAGGCCCATCTAGAGAAAATTATGAAATTTTCCTGAATACATAAAATTCAATTTGATTAGGAAGACCTGTCTTGGACAGAAAGGCTCTCTCCAAATTAATTTAGGAATATGATGCTACCCCAATATGATTTTGAAAATTAAACTTAACAAACCAATTTTAAAATTTACTTGGAAGAGAACATGTGTACAAACAACTGTGACATTTTGGAAAAGATTAGCACAGGGGCGCCTGGGTGGCTCAGAGGGTTAAAGCCTCTGCCTTCAGCTCAGGTCATGAGCTCAGAGTTCTGGGATCAAGCCCCACATCGGGCTCTCTGCTCAGGAGGAAGCCGGCTTCCTCCTCTCTCTGCCTGCCTCTCTGCCTACTTGTGATCTTTCTCTCTCTGTCAAATATATAATAAATAAAATCGTAAAAAAAAAAAAAAAAAGAAAAAGATTACCACGGGGAGGGACTTGCCCTGCCAGATGTTAAAATACTATAAAGTCACTCTATGGTGTGAAAATAAAAGGAAACCCCATTTAAAATGGATTGCAGACGTCCAAAGGGGGAGCTCTTATACCCTACTACTTATTGTAAATGATCCAACAGGAAGAGATGGATCCAGCAGGAAGATATGTATGTTGAAAGCCCATAGTACTTCACCTGCTACTTTATTACCCCGGCAGGAAGAAAGGTTCTTCTCTTGCCGAAGCAACAGCACAGCCAGTCATAGACCTCATAATTCAGACAATGAAAACCCACATATACTTCAAACTCCCAGTTTACTCCACTAGACTTTTTGTTTATAACAGCCCTGCCCAACTGCCCCCTCTCCTCTTTGAAGGGTGTTTTTGGCTTTTTTTCTCTAGACTTGTAGCTTGCTTATCCTGCACTTCCAAGACTTACAACTCTACGGTTGCTAAATAAACCTTTTTTTTTTTCTTTTTCTGGTGAAATGACTGAGGATTTTTTGTTTGTTTGTTTGTTTTTGATGGTTTTATTTTTAAGGTTAACAATGGCTATAGACAGGTGAGTGAGACAAAGAATGGGACTACATAAACTTTTCCACTTCTAGTTAATAGTCCCAGAAGAAAATATTGTCCCAAGTAAAACAGAAACAGGATTGCAATATTATAAAATAGGAAAAAAATGGTAACAACCTGTATCTATCAGTGGAAGAATGATTAGATAAATTATAGCACCTCTAGCTAGGGAATAGGAATGCTGTACAGTGATTAAAAAGAATGAAAATCCAAACACACTGACATAGATACTTGATATATATGATATATTGCTGAATTAAAAATAAATCTAGGGGTGCCTGGGTAGCTCAGTTGGTTCTGTCTGCCTTTGGCTTGTGTGGTGATCTCAGGGTTCTGGGACTGCGCCCGCACAGAGCTCTCCACTCAGCATGGAGTCTGCTTCTCTCTCTCCCTCTCCCTCTGTGCTCTCTCTCTTTCTCAAATAAATAAATAAAATCTTAAAATAAATCTAGTTGTAAGATTAGATAGTGTGATAATTTTAGTACACAAACCTGTACATCTGTGTCCTTATACATGTGGGTATGTGCATCAAGAAAGGATTTGTAAGGCCATACATGGAACTCATAACAGATTAGATTTGTGACAGGGATGGGACACTGGGGGAAGGGTAAATCTTTTACTTTATCTTTTATATAACCTGTACTGTACTGTTTGAGGGTTAAAAACTTGCCTAAATGAAGAAAATGCAAAAAGGCTATGCTTTACAACATACCATACTGGGAAGCGTTTTAAGGTGGTTCACAAGATGGTGGAAGAGTCAACTGCCTGGATCTTGACAGCTCAGCCACCAGTGGAGGAATTGAGAAGTGATCTATAAAGCCTGCAGCAGCTTAGACTAAAGGATTTGAGTAGGGTTGCCATTCTCTTGCTCTCATTGGACCAGCTGCTTTTCCTCATCATGTTTAGTTGCTGAACTTATTTCTATATTTTTACTTGTATGCAAAAAATGTTACCCCACTGAGTGTCCTGTTTCCTGGACATACGTCTTCTGCCTCTCTTCATTGCTTCTCATCTATAAACTTTTGGCCTCACCCCCACCCAAGTGGTCTAACTAAAATGCTAAATCCTTTTGTTTTGTGAAATAGAATCACTTGAATCCACTGACGAAGATAGTTACTTCATGCTTAGGATCAGACTAATTCTTCAATTATTTAAACATGGAAGATAATTATAGTCTCTAATACAATGCACTTTTCTGCCTCCAATTATAAGGTACAGGAGGGAAAAAATAATAGAAGGGGTAAAAAAATATAAATACTTGTGCACCCAAGCCCCAATGAAGTCAGTTTTTTCTTAAGTCTTGTGAAAAAATGACCCAAGTGATTAAGTCGTGGTCAAGTTCACATCGACCCTGAGGATTTTCATGGACAAATGGTGGGCTCTCCCTCCTAGAAGCTGCAGTGCCCCCTGGACGTCTCTGTGGAATTCTTTGGCTTTCTTTCTTTCTGGGAAAAGAAGTTAGAGGTGGCAGCTGGCAGAAGCACTGCCTGGTCTTTGCAGGAGCAGATACACTACTGGCTCCTGAAAGGTTCTGGGAATCTCTGCAAGGGGAAATGCTTTTCAATTGTTTTTTTTGTTTGTTTGTTTGTTTTTTTAAGAGAATGCCATCAAACGCAGAGGAGCTAAATAGTTTGCTATTACAAGCCTTGTAGGAAGGAATTAAGGTGGTGGCTTCTAATCTGTTGGAGAACAAGGTGAGAAGAGATGGGGAAGGGCACCACCTAAACCAGCATACTGCCCACACCCACTGGGGTAGCTCCTGGAGCATCTCATCATTGGCAAAACCTGAAGGGTGACCATGTCAAGCCTTGCTTTTAATATAAAGATAGGAAAGAATTCATCCTGTGGATGGAAAACAGATGCCGCACTGCATCTGTTAAAGGATACTTTCCTTTCCATTCCCAACACTGTGAAGAGCAGCAAAATCACTTGTGAACATGCTCTCTGCTTTGGGACTGCAGAAAAATGACATATCCTCTGCCAATGGGAGCGGCAGGCAGGTTACCCAAGGCAAGGGGGAGAAAAAATAAAGTTCTGGCAATTGTCCAAAACATCAAAGCATTTGAAAAACTCCATTTTGGCTCCATAAGCCATGGAAATTGGTGAGATGGGACCAAAAGATGCCAGTGCTCTTTGAATCTAAGGAAGAAACACCTAGAAACAGAAAGTCACTCTCTTAGCCCCATTTTCCTACATTTAAGGGAGATGCAGGCAGAAAACTCCAGTGGGTCTTACTCAAAACTGTTTCTGGGTTTTAAACTGAAATTGATGCCTTTAATGTCCAAGTTGTGATGGCAGTTGGCCTGGTGCATAGTCCCTGGGCCTGAAGAGGGCTTATAAAGAGATGCTCATTTTTTTTTTTTAAAGATTTTATTTATTCATTTGACACAGAGAGAGAGATTACAAGTAGGCAGAGAGGCAGGCAGAGAGAGAGGAGAGAGGAGGAAGCAGGCTCCCCGCTGAGCAGAGAGCCTGATGTGGGCCTCGATCCCAGGACCCTGGGATCATGACCTGAGCCGAAGGCAGCGGCTTTAACCCACTGAGCCACCCAGGCGCCCATAAAAAGATGTTCTTAAAAAGATTTCTGGATATCAACAAACTCTTAAAAAAACTGGAACATGTTAATGAGTTGAGTGTACACAGGTGAGAAATGGAAGGATTCAGATTTTCTTTGAAACACAGGCTTCGGTATGAAGGGGGAGAACATCCAGTTGTCAAAACAGGCTTGAGGTTTTGTGAACCCAGAAATTCTGGAGACCAGTTTGAGATGTTTTCCAAACCCTAAATACTGTAGGGTTAAGCCTTCCCTCTAACCAATTAGATAACTGACATTTCATTCTGTGGATTTCTCGACTGTTTCTTCTTTTTTAAAGCAAACAAAATAATTAGCCTTGTTTCAGGGTAATTTTTCTAATATTTCCATAATTAAATAATTACTTCCAGTGAATTAAAAACTGTCCTGCTGTCTTGGGTACCATAGGCTGCCAGCTGTTTTAAATAATCCCCAAGAGTGGTCAGGTTAAGGACTCAATTTATGACCTTATAAATTAACACAAGGAAACCTACTCCATAATGCAACAGACAATTCTATTTATAACGCTTAATTAATCCCCTCCAGTCACTAACAGAACCCACTTGTGACTTTCATTTCAACCTCACCCAAACACAAGTCTCCTGAGATAAGACGTGTTAATATGTGAATGCTGATAGAACTTGCTGGCATGATGATCGAGTATTAAATAGCTGACAGTCTGGATAAATTAGCTCCTGATAGCTCACTAATCAAATATAAGAAAAAAATGTCAACTTTGGCAGCACTGATGAAACCCTTCATCACAACCCCGAGCTAGAGAGGTAGAGAGAGAGGAAAATGTCCAAGTCTGACACTGCCTGCAAACCCTGGCTCTGAATTTCAGAAAGTCTTGGCAGAGCAGGCAATCAAGACAAAGTATCAGAATTGTATCAAAGAGTGGCTGTGGGAGGCCACCTTTGGTGGCTTCATTTGTCTTTTGTCCCTAGTACTCTCAGACCCAAATTGGTAACAAATTCTAGGCTGCCTTATCTAAGGTAGTACAAACAGAGTGGAGTTAATCTGGAAAATTCCAAGTACCTCAGAAAGCTATAGGGTGTGGGCAGAGTAATATCTGCAGACCTAGAAGATTCTCCCAGGGAATATATTGGCCCTGGGAAGGAGACAGGAGGCACATACACTACTTGGACATAGGACTGCTGCCTCATGGGCAGGCATCTTGGAATATATGCATGGAGGACTTAATCAAGTTTTAGGACCGTTCAGGCTATTTCCGTATGTTCTCCCGAGTCAGGAAAATCGACTTCACTCTTTTTTGGTCCACCACATTTGAGAATCCACATAATGTGATACTTCTGGCTCTGCTTTGTGTCTTTAGGCAAATTCCTCAACCTCAATGCCTCAGTCTTGTTGTCTGCAAAGTGAAAATCCTAACAATGCCCACTTCTAGGGCTGTTGTGAAGATCCCATGGAATCAGTACAGACAATGGCTTGACAAGGTGCCTGGTATACAGCAGGCGCTCTGTAGCCTTGGCTGTTTTCATCGCACTGTCATTCTGCTGTCTGTCTTCTCTGAGCTCCCTCCCTCCTTCTGCAGCCACATCAGGCTGTCATGGTTTCTTCTGGCTAGCTGCTTAACTCACTTCCCTATTCTTGGCCCACATCTCTTCATCGTATACAGCCTTTCACCATCTACTGCTAGTCCTCTCCCTACCTTATTCAGTGTTCTGCAGAGTTCATCAAATAATGTCGAAACTCTTTAATTTTGAATTCTGGTCTCGGTGTGCCCTTGCCTCCTGCCCTCGTTTCTCTCTCTGCTCTTATATTTCACTGCGCCTTCTCGTGAACCCTCACCTTACCTGGAGCCATGACTGGTTCCCTTGCTCTCTTCTGCCTGTCCTAGCATGTTCTTGCTTCACAGGTATAAACTGTACCCACCGTCCTCTCCACTTGGAGGTGACTTTCCCCTCAGCATCTTCTGGTCCAAATCCTAGCCATTCTTGAAAGCCAAGTGCCACCTGCACTTTGGGGCTTTTCTGATCCTATCATGTTACTTCCCTCTTTCTTTTCTGACCCCCCATTTTTTAAAAATCCTTAACCCTAGTTTACCTGCTATTACAGGTATCAATTAATATGCCCTGCTACCTAGTATGTTCTATATCCCACCCTCTGAGCTCCTTGGATTCTTTCATGTGCCCTACTTATTCCTGTCTCCAAACCTATACTATGCACAAAACAGGCCCTCTGCAAACAAGAATGGAATTAATATTTTGGAGGGGCTTGGAATAATGACAGCCCAGTCCTGTGGCCCATCCTCTCTGTGAGTTATTCTCATTAACCTTTTGCTCTATACATGAGTGCCTATGGAAATATTGCAACTCAAAAAGTACATGGGGTAGGAAAAATCCTATCAGCAGAAAAAACAAACATACAAAATGCAGAACTGATCCCCAAACAATGGATTGTTTTTTAAGAAGAAACAATGAAAAAATCTGGAGTCCAGTACCTTTATATCTGGTTACTACAGCTGCGTTGACGCTAAGAGGCTCTTGAAAGCTGACAGTGAGTGCTGTGCTGCTGGTTACCATGAGACAGGCGTTGGCTGGCACCTCGGGAGCTCCTGGGACAGAAGGAAAAACATAAGGATCTTAACATCACAAATCCTTTTTAAACAATGTTCCTGCCTCTTCAAAGGATACCCTGAAACACACACTATGGAAACATTTGTTTGTAGAGCCTAATAGCTTTTGCTTTTGAACATTTTCATTAGAAGTCTTAATGGCCTTTATTTGTTGCCATCATGGTCTTATTTGAGCATTAGAACATCTTCTGAAGGGATAAATAATACCAGTTAAGCCTTCCCAAAGTATCCTGGAAACACAACAGGAGATTGGCCTGGACCAGTGGAGAGGAGGCCAGAAAGTGTTAGCAGGATCGGGCTATTGATAGAGGCTGTTACATTTCATAAAGTACTTTCATGGAAATCATTTCATTGGAGCCCTTTTGCAACCCTGTTGGGTAGAAAAGGCAAGCAGTGCACGTGCCCGTTTAGGATGAGGAACCTGCGTCCAAAGAGGCCACACTACTTGTTCAAGGACAGAGCAAAGACGCACAGCTAGGAGGAAGGCCCATGGCTTCAGAGGCCTGATTCTGGGCTCTTCCCAGGATAGAATGCCAATCTGCCTTCTCTCGTGCTGCCTCCTATTACATCAAGTAACATTTTCTGAAAAAGAATTCACAGACGAATGTCATACCCTATAACCTCGGGTTTAAAAGGACTCCTGATAGTTCTAGGTGTTCCTTAACACCCAGAAGGCATTTTGTGATTTAGAAAATTCCTTCCCAAATGGCAGTAAGTCTAAAACTGTGGCTGCTTCTAGTAGTAATCTGTCCTAAATGAGGCACAATTGCAAATGCATTTATTAAAACAATTGCTGAATGTCTCTAAAATAACCCCCCCATGTATCAGCATTGCTGAAGAGATTGCTAATTTTGAAAGCAAACTTTCATTAATATCGCTTAAGCTGTTTGCTTCAAGAGAAAGGATTAGGCTTAGATGCAGTCCTTAGTATACAGAACTGCTTCAGAGAACAAGATTTTCACTGCCTTCGGTCTTTACCTATAGCACGAAGCAGAGGCAGATATTTGCAAACTAATGAACTGATCCTTTCCCTTATATTTAAATTCTCAAGTCTAATTTTTTTCATTGTTGTTTAAATAAGATCTCCTTTTGAAACAAGATTTTAATATTTCCCTAGTGTTTGAATTTGATACTTTTTATATTAGGGACTGCTCTACGCCGTACTTTCCAGTGCTAATGAGCATTATCCAGAAACAAGGCTTTCCTTAAAACTAACAAAAAGAATCGATGAAGAGAATGGAAGTGCAGACAAAGCAGAATTCAGGGGCTGACTGACTATCCTCTGTGGCCTATATTAGCCGAAGGTCGGTTTATATAAGCTCTCTATAAAAAATGCAGCAGAGGGTTGAAAACAACTTAAACTCAGGTTGGAGGCAGAAACTGGACAAATAGGCAAACAAATATTTTCCAACTCCGCATCCCAGAATATAGCCACTTAGGGTATCAGACCATCCAGTTATTAGGCATTGGGGCGTATCGGGTGGAAAGCACTGGATGAGTGTGACATGGTGGAGAGAGGCCAGGAGCACTGAAGCCTCATGGCTGTGGTCAGAGAACCTATCGGGAGCCAGAAAATCAAGCAAGACAAAAGATCCTTTTACAGCCGCCCAGAGCCCTCACTCCAAATAGGCTGACAACGGCCATCCATGACCCTGGAGCAGAGTCGGGGGAAAAAAAAAATCAGTAAAAGAAGGCCTGGCTGTCTCCAACCAACCTGGCTTCTAGTTAAATGCAGTCCCTCTGCTTATACTCACTGGCGTGCTCGAAGCCGGCCCTCATGCGTCTGTAGAGCCGACACCTCCACTCCCAAGCTCTCAGCTGTTTCTCCTTCTCTGTGCTGTCCAGATTCGGTCCTTCGTTCTCCACCTGGGCAGACAGTTCACTCACCCTCTGCTGGGCTTCCTGCACCAGCGTGGTGAGGTGCAGTGCTCGGCTTTCCAGGCTGACAACTGCAGGGAAAGACATGGGTGACTCCTTTCTCTTTTGGGGGGAATGCTGCTTCATGGACAGGGGAGTTAAGACTTGACTCGGGGGTTTAAAAAAATGCCCCGAATAAGTGGGATCTATGTTCCTTATTAACTGACTTATCCGACAAGGTCTAAGTGACAACTAGATTAAATGGTAAGTCCATTAACTTAAGATACCTTCATTGCCCTGGGGCCCTCTTGTCATACGTACCCCGAATAGTTGCCTAGCACAGTTCATTAGAATTCCACCATCAAGTACCCACAAGGACCACTTCTAACCCAGACTGCACACAGTTGTTTCCATGATCTTTGCAAAGACAAACACAGGGCCAAAAGCTCTGTAGGGCTAGGAAGATCATAGGAAAAGGCATCCAGAAGGCGAGCTGAATACTGTTTAAGTTGTTTGGGTTTTTTTTTTTTTTTTTTTTTTTGGGTAGAATCAGATTCGAATGTTCTGCTCTTACCACATTCTGCCCAGCTCACAGACATTTTTGTATGTATGTCTTAGTGGCGTAATTGTGTTGTAATTAGCCAATTTATTTATTGCTGACAAAATGCTCCACTCCCACTGCCATAGTAGCACTAGTGAGTTCTGATGACTGGGTGTGATCAGACTATGATCTTAACAATTCCACCTCTGATCATGATCTCAGGGAAGGAATGGTCTCTGGAGATGCCCATGTTCAACTGCAAGTTCTACTACTTTTCTTGCTAAGAGAGATTATACAGTTTGATATTTCTGTTTTACTCCATACATGATATCTCCATGAAATTCACATCATACTGTTCACCCAACCCACCCTTGTGTGAGTGAACATTCATGACAGCGACAGAATGTTTCACATTCATGTGTCAGGTTGGGAAGCTGCTTCTGGGGGTTTCCTCATGGCTCTCATATGTTTGAGGGCGGCCTTGGCGGTCCCTTGGTCACTTGGGAGGACCCAGTTAGTGGTAAGGAGGCGACAGCCTCAGCATGGGTGTGTGGAAGGGAACCAAAGAATGAACGGAACAGTCCAGAATCAAGCTCCATGTTCTGTCACCAATGTGTGTTTGACACTCTGCGTGACCAAAACAATATTTCCTCCTCGTGGGTGGGAAAGAAATCCAAATGTTTCATTCTTCTAATTAAGGGAAGAAAATATTATGAAGATAATATTCAAGTGAAAATTTGTTAGGTGTATTTTGAAATGGAAATTAGGTGGTTATGTATTCATATTCTCTGTGTTCAGAGGCATGTTTGCATTGATTACAGGAAATGAATACTAATTTATTATTGCCCCTGCTCACCATCAGTCTCAATTGATTTACAGATGAGGTCAATGAAAAATTAGTCAAGGTTTTTTTTTTTTTCTTTTTCTTTCTTTTTCAAGTTGCTGTTTAGAACACTCAGGACTGTGTTTTGCTGCAGATTTCTCATGGTTAATGAATGTTGCTGTAGCAGTCAATCATGTACTCTGAATACCGTCACACTTTTTTTTAAAGCCTCAGTCATGAGCCATGACAGAAAAATAAACAAATAAATATAAAGCTAAAAAACTCTTTCACTGAGCAGCTACACTACACAGAATCCCCGGGGAAGGCTAAAGGAGGCCAGAATAAATGATAATATAAGTGCTGTGGATGTAGGGAAGCAACGATGGCATATGAATGTGGAGGCTCTGAAGAAAAAAAATACACATACACACACGCGGGTGCATACTCCAGTGGAAAAATTGGCAATATTAGTAGCCTCAAGGTGCAATTTCCTGGAGCAGTGAGATTGATAAGTCAGTACTAAATGCTGTTAATTTAACTAACTTCAGATTAATGGTAGAGTCTGCTATGACTGAAGGCCTCAAACACAGTCTCATTATAGCCTTGCTGGGAAGGCCCTAAATATAGGCATTGACAGTTGAAAACAAATTCGTATACATTTGTGTATTTTTAGACATAGGTTAGGCGTCAGGGTTTGTGTCACAGTTCTCAGGTTGATTAATTGACCCAGTAACTGCACCCTCTACCCACAGCCCCCCTCCTCCTTCCACTCCAAATTATAGAGAAAATGGGGGAATTGTCCTTGCTAAGTCATTCAGTGAGCTTTTTATTATAAGCCTGATGTTTGAATTGCATGCATGCGTCAACACTTGGGTGACAGACACATGATTTATAAAAATAAATTTCTCTAATACTATGAAATCCCCCCTATTAATTTTTATATCCACAACAGTTATTACTGGTGTGAATTCCAGGTGGCATTTCAGATGGACAGCTTCTCTTGAGCTACGCTTGGCTCCCCCTGAAATTTTTCCTGCTTTTCTTAGCACAACATGCTTTGTTTCCACACTTTCCCTTTCCTTCGAGGCTGTGGCCTTGATGCTGTCTGAGTTGTAGTGGTGAAGGGATTCCACATCTTTAAGGAAAGCATGTTGCTTCTTCAGAGGTTAAGGGAAAACCTATTCAATTTTATAGCCATGTGAATTTTCTAAGATCATCTAAATCCCTGTGCTTCTCAAACTGGAATACCTAAACACCAACATAATATGGTGGGAGGGGGTGCGGCGGGCATCTCTGGAGCCACAGAATGAATATGTGCATCTTCCTGGGGCATCAGTTTCTCCACACAGATTTTGGTGAAAGCATATTATTTAAAAATCAAAACAAACAATTCTTCTGGAGGAGAATGGAAATTTTCCCTCAAAATTGAAAGCTTAAAAAGAGAGTACTTTAAGGAAATCCGCCCCCCACCTCTTTTCCCAGGTTAAGTCCCCAGGTGCCCCTGAGAACACACTCACTTGCCTCTGTTGCTAGAGGTAATTCCATGGACGAGTAGAAGAGGCACTAACTCAGCCAGTGGTTTCCAACCATTTCACCCAGCAAAACACTGATTATTTTTTTCCTATGGATTTTTTTAATAGCTTAATAAAACACTCTCTTTTGAAAGATTTTCTTTATTGACAACCAAATCATCTGACTTATAATCATTTTTCTCCCTATTATTAATGACCTATATAACTGCCAAGAGTCGCATCTGTTCAGTATGAGATAATCAACCTAGCAAAGTGGGTTAATATATTTTAAGCAGAAGCAATATGATAATTATATTAGACTGTGTAGTTTTATCTTGAGTGATGGTGGGAAGTTTGGGCTTTTTGACACCTTGCAAACTATTCTGAGAGCCCCCTTCCTATTTTTGCCACCCCAGAATGAGAACATTTTAACCCCTTTATCTTATTATTTTTTTAACTTGCCTATTATAAAGATGAAGAAACCGAGACCCAAGTAGGTGACATTGTTATCCAAGATTTTCTTAAAAACCTCAAGAAACCAGGGAACTTCCTCTAAACCAAATGGAATGCAAATTAACCCCATATTTATGTATTGCAATTTTCTAATTGTTATCAATTTGGCATGAGGCTGGTGAGCTCATTTTGGGTGGACATAGAAACTAGAAAGGCTATGTCTATCGTATAACTGGTTCTCCTGCCCTTCCATTTCTCTTTTGCTTGGATCCCTTCCCCTTTTACTTCCACACTCGGGGCATTTTCTCTTGAGTGCAGAATTCCCAACCTGTTTGCAAGGTTTGGTCTTTTCTCTCTTACTGCAGTTAGTTCCTTCCCCAGCCAAGCAACTATCCCTCCGAGCAGCCATAGCCAGCACAATAGAGGGTCTGTGAGTGTGTGGTGAGCCGTCCGGCTGGGGCAAGACCACTCGGCTGCTCCTGAAATAGGCCCCATGCTATTGTGGTGTTTAATTATCAACAGCATTTCTACCACCCAGTGTCTGAGTAGGTATTTGTTCTAAGACCTGCCCAGCTAATTAACTATGAGGTGGG
>LNAC01000154.1:1204314-1256989 GCA_002007465.1 Ailurus styani | reverse complement strand
GGGGGGGTGGGGGTGGGGGTGGGGTGGGAACTTGGTGTTCAAAGAATACAATTACGGTTACTGTTTAAATCCTGAGATAAATAATGATCGGACTGAACATTTTTTTCCTCACCATCAGACTCTAACCTATGGAGTGCCTACTACCTACTATTTCTTAATTTCATCTTGCCCTGCAATTGGTGAGTTTGGGCTTGGTTGATAATTGCTTAGACATTGAAAATACAAGGAGAGTAAAATGTAAACTAATTTTAATTCTTAACTGAAAGTTTTGGGGAATAATTCATTTGACTTGTTTGAAAAAAAAAGAATACATTAGCCTATTACTAATGATATGGCATTTTTCAATTTAGCAACAGCTTTTCTATCGTTACTAGCATTTTTCTTTTCTTTTTTTAAAAAACTTATTGATGAGAAAAGGAGGCACAAGACACTCCTTGAGTCTCAATATCTGAAGGAGCCTTAGAACCAGCCTTAGATGACTCTTCTTATAAAACCCTTGGCCCGGGGCGCCTGGGTGGCTCAGTGGGTTAAAGTCTCTGCCTTCGACTCAGGTCATGATCTCAGGGTCCTGGGATGGAGGCCCGCATCAGGCTCTCTGCTCGGCAGGGAGCCTGCTTCCTCCTCTCTCTCTGCCTGCCTCTCCGCCTACTTGTGATCTCTCTCCCTCTGTGAAATAAATAATTAAACTCTTAAAAAAAAACAAAACCAAAAAACCCTTGGCCCTGTATGATTTCCTCCAGGAGGGGAACTCGCTGCTCACCAAGGTGGCCCTGTCCACGCTCACTTTCAGTTTTAATTTAAAAGAGTTTCATTTAATTTTAAAAAGTATCCTCATCCTGAGCTGAAATTTGCTTTCCTCCTATTTCCAAACTGGAGGCCAAGTGGTTCTAAGAGGGCTTTAGGTTATCCATCTAGTTCAAGCGCTGCCTGTTACGAATGTGTGATCCTCACCAGTTACGCTGCCATCTTGAACCCAAGTGTCTCATCTGAAAAGTGGCATAATAAGCTATCTCATAAGCTGTGGTAAGCTACTGATAATCTTTACACAGATGGCTCTAAAGTAGTGGAGTTTTGTATTATTATTACACTCATTGGTCTGTGTTGTAGTTTTTAGAGGCACACAAAAATAAATCGAAAACTTGTTTTATCAAATACTCTATGTTCTTTCATAAAAAAAAATCTCTCTTGCCCCAGGTAAAACTTTTCTGTCCCAACTACTATTCAGAAATATATTATATACAAAGTGGTATCAATTTCAACCCTGTTATTTCAGAGAAGAAAACAAGGTCACTTAGGTAGAAACCTTGAATCACAAGCCGAAGTCCTCTGGGCAACAAGAGCAGTTAACAAAACTCACCTCTGCTGATCACAAGTGACAGCCTTCTAACAACCTCACAACTGCCTTGTTTTTAGGTAGGACATCAAAAGAAATACTATAGAGGAGTTCAAAAATTAAATGTTTTTTGATTCAAAAACTCTCATACCAGAAAAGCCCAAACCTCTGTTTCAATTTACCTGTCCTGCTGAGGTTCACGAGTCAGAATTCACTCTGGTTTCCCTTGGGTCTCAACCTGTTGTCTTAATTTCAGGTTTTCCCAAGGACTTTGAGAATTTGGTTCCAAACAGTTTAAGAGATTTGGAGATTAAATGTTTCATTTTAATTACTGTGGCGTTTTCTCCTCCCAGAGCTCATTACACCCTGGACATGGGGCTCTGGAATGTTCTTCCCTGCTACTTTCCAGAATGTGGATTCACAAAGTCCATATTATATAGTTTAAGTTGTAATTGTGGTTCTTTAAGAAGCCAGAGCCAATGACACAGAGAGAGAGACTTCCATCCTAAGTCTCCCAAACTCCAAAGGGCAAATGGACATTTCTAAAACAAGCATACAAAAGCCTTGAGGAAATTATTTAGAAAATCCAAAGCAGATCGCTGAATGAGGTCATGGCTTAAGTATGAAAGAAGATAATCATATCTCCTGCCAATACTTTTTATAATGTAACTCACATCATTTAAAATTTCCTAGCAGTGACATTATAAGAGAAAAAAAAGTACTGAAGGTTGCTGAAGGGAGGAGGGCAGGGGATGGGCTAAATGGATGATGGGTATTAAGGAGGACGCTTGTTGTGTTGAGTACTGGGTACTATTTGTAAGGATGAATCACTAAATTCTACTGAAACCAACATTACACTATATGTTAACTAACTAGAATTTAAATAAAAATTTGAAAAAAATAAAATGAAAAAGTTAAAAAAAGAAAAAAGTGATATTAACTTTAATAATCTCTTAGTTAACTCCGTAGATCCAAAATATTATCTCAACATGTGATCAATGTAAAATTATTGAGATAGTATATATATCATATATAAAATAAATATATAAAAATAAATGTATGTAATACATGTAATACAATAAAATATATTTTATTATACTTAAGCCTTGAAAATTCAGGGTTGTTTTACATTAAGAACACACTTTAATTTGGACTAGATGCATTTCAAATACTCCATTGTCACACGTGGCTGGTGGCTCCTGTGTTGGACAGTGCAAATTTAGAACATAAAATTCCACAAATGTTAAAGAGTGCTTGTACTGGGCAGTGTTTTCAAAACACAAACTATACAACAGATAGGTAAAATATCTAAATTCTTTATCAGAAACTCTTAGCTTGTTTTATATTGTTTTTAATGTTTATATTGACCAACAATTTTTTTTGACCATTTACAATGTGCCAAGGAAGTAGTTTAAAAGCTGCTATTACATTTAATCCTCAACAGTTCAGATAGGTGGTGGGGCAGCCAGCCCCAGGAGGGCCCCCGATGATCTCTGTCTTGCAGTATTCACACCCGGCTACACTGTACCAGGGTCAGTCTGCGTGACGAACAACATTCGGCAGGAAATGAGACTATGTCCTTCCTGAGATTAGGTCATAAAAGACACTGTTGCTTCTATGTTGGCTTCTCTCTCTCTCTCAGATCATTTGCACTGAGGAAAGCTAACTGTCATGTCAGGGAACAGCCCTCTGGAGAGGCCCACACAGGAAGGAACATAAGTGTCTTGCTAACAGTCACTCTGAGTAAGGTTGGAAGTGGATCCCCTAGCTCAGTCAAGCCTGGAGATGATAGCAACAGTTACGTTGGGGAAATTTAGGGACGGGGGCCTAGACAGTGATCACATGCATGGCACAAGGACAGGTTGTGTGGGGTTGTCAAAGGTATCTTTTAACTTTATCTATAATGTTTTCATTTTTTATAAGGAGAATATATTCTGTGTTACGTGAATATTTAAAAATTAAAAACAAGAGAATGAAAGGACAATTATCTCTTGGGAAGCAGGTGAGTAGACCTTAGACTGTGGCCGCCTGATGTCTAAATAATTGTTTGGAAATATAAAAAAAGATCAATTCACTCAGTATTTAGTAAAATCATTCCTTTCAAAATAAATAATATTTTCACACCCTTCAAAAGAAGTAGCCTTGGGATTCATTCAATTCAACACATTAATAAATAAGTGCCTACTGTTTGCTGGGGACACTGTAATGAGTGAGACAGACAGATTCTGCTCTTTGGAGCTTACATTCTAATGCAGGAGAGACAGAAAATAAACAAATAAAATGAGAAAAATATACAGTGATGAGTACTATGCATGTAGAATATTAAAATAAAGTGATGTGATCAGAAAGTGACTTTGGACTTAGCAGCCAGAGAAAGCCTCACGTGAAGATGGGACATTACGTGGAAATGGTAGGAAGGAGCTGGCCAGGGAATTAACACGACTGAAAGCATCCAAGCACCCCGTATGGGGAATAGCTAGGAGAGAGGCCCTCTGGGAAGAGTGAGTGCAGTGTATTCATGGGACAGGAGGGAGGTGGGTGTGGCTGGTGTACCATGTGTGAGGGGTGAGCAGTAGGAGATGAGGCCTGAGGAGCAGGTCTGTAAGTTAGGGTGAGGATTTGTACACCTATTTTAATGAAGCAAACAAAAATACCTGGGGGCTCATTCTAGAGACCTGCCCAAAGCTTATTCTCTACAAATTCTTAATGGTTGCAAATCTTTGTCCTTTGAGGGTAGATTTGATTTCAGGAAACCTCTCTAAAGCATCTGAAGCCAAGTCTGGTGAACGTGGAGGGTGATGACGATGGGCAATGCTGTTTTGGAACAAAAATCAGGTGTGACTCAAAGCAACGAGTCAGATTTTCTCATAAACTGGCTCTGAGGACAAATCCAAAAGTGTTTAGAGCAATGGCAGCTCTGTTGGAGCAAGTGTGGGGTCTCCCATGAGGACCATGTTAAAGGATAACATTTGTTTGGATTGTAGACTTTCTGGGGTGTTTGTTTATATAAAGCCAGGCTCATTAGTTTATAGTCACACCTCTTAGACGGGCCCTGAACTGGTCCCGGCACCAACGCGATCCCTCGACTACTGCAGAAACTAGTGGTGCATCCTGACAAGTCTGCCAAAATTCTGGTGTCTGGTGTCTGCATCACACTCGCATGACAGCTACTCAGCAATCGCATTTTATGAAGTAACTGCACACAACTAAGTCTGGGTGGCATCTCCTAGTTCCAGAGGCAATATCTGAGAGAAAGCAAGTGAGTTCACAGACACAGAGAGGGTTTGTAGAGAAGGGAGAACACGGCTGTAGGGAAGGGCAGAGAGACTAAAGATGAGGAGCATACCACTCTTTTTACTGGCCCACATTATTCAACAGTGTAAAACTGAAAACAGGCTCCACCTACAACCAAATTCTACAACAGTACCTGGAAAATAACAATGGGGCAATAGCAAAAGTTACGCCCAGATATAAATTACTGAAAGACTTAGAGGTATTTCCGACACTTTGTTGTGTATGCACTATGCACGTAACTCATGCATGTGTCTATGTGCCTGAATTCAATACCTGTAATTACCAGCAGCCTAACACAGGGTCATTCAAAATTTCAACTGAAAATTTCTGAGCACCTATTATGTGTCAGGTACTGGGGTCGGAAGACAGACAAAATCCATAAGAATGACCAGATCTGCACATAGTAGGTATCCAAAAAGAACTCATTTCAGTTTGTAGACTCTAGATGATGCCAAATAAACATCAGCCTCTGAAAGGCAAGGAGCTCACTGATGATTCAGCACATTCCTCCCAGAGACCACTGAACTGGGACTGGAGAGTGGGGGTAGGACATGAGTTAGTCAGAATAAGGGAAGGGCTTAGAACTGGGGACTTTCACTAAGGGAGATAAGTCTTTCTCAGATAGCGTCTGTTCCATTGAACAGGAGTCGTGGCAACTGGGATACTGAATGGCTGGAACCATCAGAGGCAGAGCCCCTGGATGTCCCTACGTTAGCTGGCCCAGCTTCAGTCCTTTTGGTGTCTGAGGATTTCCTGAGCTCAGTACACAAGTCTGAGTGGAAGTACTTGGGGTTCTACTTTCATAATGGCTGATACTATCTTTTAGAAGGAATGAATATTACTTTGGGGCTTGCCTAAAGTTAGGAAGAACAGAAAAAAGTCACTGAATAAAGACAGGAAAAGGGTCTAATGAGCAAGTGGGGTTCTTGCATGTATTTAATCTCAGGGTGGTGTGGCCACTTCTAGGTCTTTTCCCTATGAGTAAGGAAAGAGTACCTGGTTGAGTTTCAAGCTGTGTTTGTAAGGAACACCTCGATACAGCATTGTGATTCAGGGGCTAAAGACTGAAAGACACACCTGACCAATGGTTTAGAGTTAAGTCCCTAAACCCATCTGTGTCTTTATGCTTCCTGCAATGAATTGGGGTGGATCACAGAGGACTTGCTTCTGAGTTGTGCTGGGATTCTTGGCTGGCAGAGTGGAAAGAGTATGGGGCTGGTTTTCAGAAATGAGCACCCAAAGGAAAGGAAGACAGAAAATTCACCCTGTTAGAAATTCTGCTTGCTGCTTCAAAATACTTGATTGGCATTAGAAGAGGAAGCAATGGAGGGTCAGGGGAAGGAAAGAATGAGGTGTGATAGTGAGCGTGCTATGCTTTTACATAAATACCAAAGCATTTAATATAGAGGATCTGGGGGCGCCTGGGTGGCTCAGTGGGTTAAGCCTCTGCCTTCGGCTCAGGTCATGATCTCAGGGTCCTGGGATCGAGCCCCGAATCGGGCTCTCTGCTCAGCAGGGAGCCTGCTTCTCCTCTCTCTCTGCCTGCCTCTCTGCCTACTTGTGATCTCTCTCACTGTCAAAGAAATAAAAATCTTAAAAAAAATATAGAGGATCTGGGTTCAAGTCACTGTTCTCCTAGCTTTGTAGCACTGGGCGAATTATCTGACTTTTCTTATTCCAGTTTCCTCATTGATGAGAACGAGGAAACGGACTCCCATCTCACAGGCCAGTTGTGAGGCTCAAAGGAACTGATGCAAGCAAAAGAATTTTCACAATGTGTAAAAAGCTCTACAAACTTAAGACCTCACTGTTATTTTTCTTCTCTTATATCCTGCCTCTGCAACTTCTGGGGAACAATTTGCAGCAGGTGTTTGCTTATCTGTTTCTGGCTGGCGGACCATGGTTTTTCTCCTGGGCTGGCTCACACTCATGCACAGAAGCAATTCTCTTCCTTTTGTACTTGATATATTATGTGAATTAAAAATCCCTGAAAACAGATTTTGCTTTTCTATCGTGCCTCTCTCCAACAGGCATGGCACCTTAGTGTATAGAACAGAACAAAGAAATACACCATAGGATTTTAGCAAATGGCACGAAGGGAAAGATGCAAGGGCCCAGCCGCCACAGCCCTCCATACTGATTATTTGGAAAGGCAGTAAGTTTGTATAGAAGGATCCCAGCATGGGTGTCCCATAGACCTGGGTCTGAGTCCTAGACATCCCTATTCATACTTGCCGATGTGTGACCTTTGGTTATTCACTTAACCTCTCAGAATCTGTGCTACTGTGAAATCCAGAGATAATACTTCACAGCTACTCAATCGATATTCCTTTGCCACCTTTACACATGTGAGAGTCTATACAGGGTACAATCTCTTTGACTTCTTGGGTGGGCGAGGTGACTTAGGTGTCCTATTTCCTGGAGGCTAAAACCTGGGTTTATCTCTCACCTTCCTTTACAACTTTGTCATGATTGTGGTTATCATGCCAGAAGGAATGTGAAAAACCAGGGACCTTTTGAATGAATTTACTTTTGGTTTAACTAGATATTTAGGACGTGGGTTCTTTTATGGAGATTTAATTATGCACCAGGGGACTTGGGGAGATTGGGAGTCTCACTGGTTTCATGGAAAATGCAGAATTCTTTGTAACGTCTCAGGTAAGTGGGACTAATGTTTCATCCAGCCTGGTGCAGGCAACATCTGGATGAATGGTTTCCTTGTTCCTATAGAATGGGGCTCAGTCTGCATTCTCTGTGTTCAGACCCTCCGATTCTCTCTCCACCGCTCTCTTGCTGGATCTTTGGGACAGATATTATTGCAACATAGGTTGGAAGATAGCAAGAAGATTTTCCAGTTTCTTCCATCTCTATTTGCCCACCCCTCCGAGCCTCCCATTCCACTAGAAAGAAGCAGCACTTCGACGACGGAGCTCTGACTGCAAAGCCCCAATCCTACTGAACCCAAATCCTCACTCTGGTTGACATGGATGTGGTGAGTTCAGCATTTTTAGAATAAAGAGTTTTCTGATACAAGGATCTGTCTCTGTACCTAGTCTTTGGGTGGTGGGGGGTTTATGAAATTTAGGAGCAGAGATGTGGCCTCTAATTATATATTGCTTGCTTCTCTTTCAGCCTTCTGGGTCTCACCACTTGGAAGTAAGTGAATCGGTATTAGTGAAAGTAACAGTTTGATGAGTTTACTTTTTTCTTTTAGGAAACATAAAAACTATGGCTCAGAGCCATTGTGGTCATTGGGTCAGAGAGTTTGCACCAAGGGGAATGCGAGTGTCTACCTCAGAATGTTGCTGTGAGGCTTAAAGGAGTGAATGCATGTAAAGTGCTCAGAATAGTGCCTGGTGCTGGCTGAGGGCTCCACGACTTTATCCCGTCCACTCCGGGGCTGGCTCTGCCATTGGCCCCAGAGCAGCTCCCTTTGGCAAAGTACTATCAGCTCTGCTTCAGAATGCATCCAGAAAGAAGCCAGTCCCAAAAGACCACACATTATATGATTCCACTGACATGAAATGAACTGAATGGGCAAATCTATAGGAAGAGGAAGTAGATTAGTGTCTGCCTAGGGCTGGGAAGAGTTGGGGGCGGTGGCTGGGGAGCGAGAGGCGGGGAGTAAGAGGCTATGGAGTGATGAAAATGGCCTAAAACTGATTGTGGTCATGGTTGCATATGGTGTATATACCAAAAACCACTGAACTGTACATGTGAAATGGATGAATTAGGTGCATGGGAATTATATCTCAATAAAACTGTTAAAATACATCCAGAATTCCACTCCTGCTCACTATCAACATCACTACCATGCCAGTCCAAGCCACTGCGTCTGTCTCCTGGTCTCCTAACTGGTCTTCCTCCTTCCGCAGTTGCCCTACCCCTGTCTATTCCCCTGTCTAAACTATGGTAGTGATCTTTTAAAACATAAAGCAGAATATGTCACTCATGTACTTCAGCTGCTCTGCTGTCTCCCCATAATCAAAGTGAGTATCTTGCCATAGCCTACCAGAGCCAGAATGATCTTCCTCGGCAATCACTCTGCCCGTGGTTGATATGCTGTGGCCACACTGGCCTTGTTCTTCAAACATGACAATCTCATTCCTGCCTGCCTCGATATCTTTCTATTTGGTGCTCACTCTCCCTAGAATTGGACCCCGTATATCCTCATGGCTCATTTCTTGATATCACGTAGGACCAAGCACAAACGTTATTATATCAGAGAAGCTTTTCTTGCCCAACCCTATTTAGAATAGTCCCCACTCCATCAATCTCTAGCCACTCACTTACTTTATTTTCTTCATAGCATTCATCACTATTTGAGTTTATAATTTAAATGATCTATTTACTCGCTTATTGGAAGTCTCCTTCACTAGTGTCTAAATTCTATGATAACAGGGACTTTATCTTGCTCACCATGTCATTCCTGGTACCTAAAGCCGTGCCCCCTGTCCTCAGTGTTTGCTGAATGAATGAGTGACTAATTGCAGTCAGCATATTGCCTATGGACACAGGACACTGGCACATGTGTACTTAAACTTTTTCTATGTACGCTTCCTATTCTATAGCCTCACTTGGTGTGTTTCACATATTTTAAAACTTGGGTTAAATTCTTAGGAGGAAGTTCTTCCCAGGTTCCTTTTTAGTTCCACTCAGTGTATTCTGTTTAGAATGTAATTTGATGCCCAGGCTGGTTAAACACTATCACGATTTGCATGAAAGTCCATGAAAACATGTAAAGGAATTCAGAGCCTGTCTTTGTCAACTGTTCCTGCTCTAAATGTCAGCAATGGCTATCTTGGTGGCATGAAGCTGGGTCTAGTCTTAATAGTACATGGTTTTATTCCCAGGTTTACTTACAGTGTGGACTTTCTCGGGCCCCTGACCTCAGAAGAATCCTGGCGATGGGCACATTGTTGGTCATGATGGCGATATCCAGAGGCGTCAGCCCCTCGCTGTTAGGCGTGTTGAGATCTAGTTCTTCCGGTGTGTACTGATACAGGAGAATCTGCACAGCATCTATGTCCTGTTGTTCGACTGCTTCGAACATGGCTTCATTGCCCTGGAAGTTCTGGAAGGCAAGAACACAAGCAGGTGAGCACACTTTCATCCGCCAGCTTTCCTTTGTGGCTTAGCTCTTCTGATGTCAGTGACTGCATCCCCACTTATGACTGCAATTTATCCCAACACACATGACTTGTAAACACAGCTGGACCCTCCCTCCATCTTTCTAATGGGCACTGAATGGATCTCTACATTTAGATGCACTGAGACCATACAGTATAGTATAGCATGGCTGGTCTACAGATAAGAGCAAACACCAGCTTTCCTCAAACTAGTCTTCTGCACAATACTGTCTGATAGGTCATTACGAGGTGTTCTATGAAGAATGTAGCATGGAGTCATATAAATTCAGTGCATACTGGATTAAGCCGCCCTATCGCACCTCTCAGAGCCCTTAATACTTCTAAACATGCAGTTATGCAGTTATGACTCTCCAATAGATGGGAAACAATGTTTTTTTTTTTTTTCCACTGCATTTGTTTTAACTGCCCCTGGAACAGGGTTCTACAGAACACAGTTCTGGAAAATCTGGCATAGATAACTCAGCACAGGTCGCTGAAATGATGACTGGCTTGGAACTGAGAGCACGCTTTCTCTCCAACTTATCCCCTCCCCTCCTCATCCCCACGTCCCTGCTGTCACTCAGACCCAGACCACCGTCATCCCTTGTCTGGACGATGTCAGTGACCTGCCCATTGCTTGTCCTAGGGTCCTCCAGCCCATGCTCCATACTGACACAAGAATAAGCCCACTGAAGTTAATGATGTTCTATACCCCTTTCTTCCTGCAACTCTCAAATAGCTCTCACTGCCTGCAGGCCAGTTCCCCAGCTCCTAGGCTCCTCTGTACTAACCTCTGCACCTTCTCAGCCCAAAGCCCCAACCACCGAACACCTGGCATTTCTGAGTCCTCAAGGGAAGGGCTCAAGAGGTGGTGTCCAGTGAGGGTTTCAGTGGCTGGGTGGCCTACGGTGCTGAGAAGGCCAAAAGTTGAATATTCATAGGATACAAATCACCTATAGAACAATAATAGTTAAGGACAATAGGGTTACATTGAAAAGTTCTATCAGAGAGTCATAGTAAACAAAGGAGAAAAGCTCCGGAATTCTCTCAAATATGTATTTCTGTAGCTCATGGGAGAAAAGCAACACATTTACACTATTACACTAAGAGCAAACACTATTTACACCATCTATGTGGTAACTTCTCCAGGAGTTGTTTGCTCTTTAAAAATACTGAAATACCATTGGTCCTGACACAGCACAGGGCTCGCCTGATTAAACCTTGCAAGGTCTTCAATAACCAAATATTTAGGTTGACAGGGTTTATTTTTAGTATCACCAAAAATCAATTATCTCCACTGAAGGCTGCAGGTCAGCCTAACTGAGTACATGACACAACGATTGAAATCTGAGGGAAATACAGCACTATTATGCAAATGCATCTTTTGACAATGGGGTCCCAAGGGATAGAACTATTTTCGGTATGCAGCTCTCTTTGCTACAAGACAGTCTCCTGAATGGAGAAGTGTTTTGTCTACAGTCTGCCAAAAGGAATAGCCTCTGCTGCCGAGGCCGTAATGCAGCCATAACTGAGCCCTCCCAGAAGATGAGCTTGAAACGAGACAATAAAGGAGAAAACAGAGAGAACAAAGTTATCATGCTGTCCCGTCTAATTTCTCATGCACCATATTTGCTCTCACTCGTGAGTCATTTCCTCCTCCATGCTTTTGTTGGCGACCCCTAGCATGCTTCTCTCTGGAAAGGCTGGGCTCATTTCTGTGTTAAGCTCAAACAAGTGGAGTCACTACCCCCTGCAGAAATGCCCTTGCTGAGCATGGCAATATTATGCCCTTTCCTTTACCGAGGGTTGGTATCAGAAAACACTACAACAATGTCTATAACATCCCCAATACTGACCTTTCTTCTCCATCACACAATTCACTGTGGCATCTTATAAAGGCCAGAGGACTCAGCAACAGGAAAACACTCTCTCTTTTGGTAGACTGTTATACTTTCAGTTATCAGCTAATGGGATGCTATAACCAACTGGGCTTCCCTTTCTGCTTTGACTGAGTAGGAGCTCAGAGAGAAATGTTATGGTAAGTTTTAGGTACTATATTTTCCTAGGATTTTAGTATATCTATTTCTCTTTCTATCCCCATTATTTTCTAGTTTTGTTTTTTTTTTTACTCCTTCCTCCCTCCCTTCTTTCCTCACTCACTCTCTCCCTCTATCTCTACCACTTTATTTCCCATTATATAATACATACACATTTTTTGTCTAGATTCTATTTTGAATGCCTCTGGAAAATCATATGAGCAATACATTATAAATAAGTAAATAAAATGTTCATTGTTCATTTGATATCTGAATGAACACTGGAGCTCTCAGAAAGCCTATTTAATTCATGCTCCCTATTTGTCAAACTGCCATTTTGTTGTTGTTTCTTTGATACATTAGAAAAAGAAAAACTAAGAGAAAAGAAAGGGCAAGAAATTAAGAAGCAGAAAGGAAAACTCTCACAGTCATTCCAGTTTCAGCTCACAGCACAGACATGTGCGGGTCCTGCCTTCCCGGACTCTCAGCGGTTCCAAAACTGAAAAGGCAGGTTCTGAAGTAAACGTGGAGCGTCTAAGAATCTCTTCAGACCCAAACACAACTGCACCAATCAAGCAGAGACAAGAATAAAAACACAATGTTATTACCACTGAGGTCTTTCTGAGGCTCAGCCGGTCTGTTCTTGTTCGAAAATAGGCCTCGTCAAATGAAGAGTGGCTCCCCTTCAGTTTCTCAGAGAGGTTTCTATACAGGCGTTTGGCGGCATTGGGAGATGATGGGGCACTATGCTTCTTCGACTGAGAAAGATGTAGATTCTGCATTTGTTGAGTCATTTTCACACGACAGTTCCTAAGAGGAAGAAAATCTGATGTTGTATCATTTACACAAGATAATTATAAGTTGACAAAGGATTTTATCATCACCAGTAACCATCTGGAGTCCTAATAAAATACTATAGCTAGAAGGGATCTTGAAGAGGTCCAGCTTTTTCACGTTATAGACAAGCAAGCTGAAACCTGGGGAGGGAAGCAGCTTGTTTATGGCCACATAGCTAATTGGGGGCAAGAATGAAATGACAACATCCATTTACTATGTAAACATATACATTTACCTACAAACCTATATATGACACGAGCCTCTACTTAAGTCTTTCGGTTTCTATCCCACTGGGAGGAAGTGTCTCAAATCTATAACCCAGGGGTTCTGTTCATTTCCCCTTGGGTGTTTGTAATTGGGATCTTTCTACCTACCTCCTTTTAGATACTGCCCTCTGTTGGGTGTGGTTGATCCCTGCAGATACCTCTTCGCTCTCTCTCTCTTTTTTTAAAGATTTTATTTATTTATTTGACAGAGAGAGAGAGATCACAACTAGGCAGAGAGTCAGGCAGAGAGAGAGAGGAGGAAGCAGGCTCCCTGCTGAGCGGAGAGCCCGATGGGGGCCTCGATCCCAGGACCCTGAGATCATGACCTGAGCCGAAGGCAGAGGCTTAACCCACTGAGCCACCCAGGCACCCCTATACCTCTTCTCTTGAGGTGTTAAACTGTGCCTCTTGTCTGAGATTTGGTGAACTACCTCAGTGCCCAGAAGTTTGGGGGATTTGTACCCACAGGTCCCTCTCTGCTCACCCCAGATACCCCAGACAGTGTCCTCCAGGGTACTCACTACTGGCATTCTCTGAGTTGTACCTGAGTGCTGTTCCACAAATCTCTAAACAGGTTCTCACCAATGTCATATTTGGAGTCAGTTTCCAGGAGATCAGCCATGCCATTTCAAAAACCATCTACCATTAGGTTGGGTATTGCTACTGAGATACTGATCTACTGAGGCTATGGCTGCCTGGCATGCATCTGTGCATTGGATGAGCAAGTGCAGGAGTGAAATAACTGGCTGAGGCAGTTATGTGCCAAGTGTCTCCACCAGGGGGGAGCCTCTGGTACACAGGGACCAGGTCTCTCTGGAGCATGCTGTTGTCTTCTCACCACCTCCCCTCGAATCTTCAATGGAGCCTTCCATCTGTAATGCTGCCATTGTTATTTAGCTGTGGCTCTCAGAGATCATTGCCAATCCTTGACTTTTCATAGTCTTATGGACCCTGTGATACAATATCATGTAGAACCTCCTTTATTAACCCAACTCTGCACAGGGTTGACTTCAAAACTCCCCCAACTTCTACAGGATACATTCTAAATTCTTTAGCCTCACATACAGGTGTGTGCCTGTATGATGAAGCCTCCAGCTTCATCTCTTACTGTTCCTCTATGTTTTATGTTTCAGTCTTTCTGAACTCCTTAGGGTTTCCCAAATAGTTCAAACTCTTTCCTACCTCTGGGTGCTTGTTTGTACTGCTTTTGCCTGTACTGAAATTCCATCTGTGCCTTCATCACCTAGGAAACGACTGCTGATCCTTAAAGTCTATGCTCAAGTGGTCTCTGACAGCCACAGGCAAATCTGTGTGTATTACTTTAGTCACTCACTTACTTAGTATATGCATCTTACAGAAAATATTTTATTATGTTCCAGCTGTTTGGCTTTCTGTCTCCTAGCTAGTCTGTATGCTTCTCAAGAAGAAGGACTGCCAAGTATTAATTTTTATACCTAAAATAAGCCTGCCTCAAAGTACAAGAAAGCTATGTGACCTTGGGTGAGTTACTTAACATATCTGAATCTTATTTTCCGCATATATAAAATAGGGATAACACTAACATCACATTACAGTTATGAGTATTTGATGAGATAATGCATGTAGAGAGCTTGGAATACAGGAAAACTCATGGCAGCTATTATTTTTGTTACAGCAGATGTTCAATACATACTTTAGAATAAATGAATGCTCATATGAGAGTCTTCGATAAATAGTATCCTAAGGAACTACTCAGAAAGCTCATTTCCTCCTCATGCTTCTGAATTGGGTTCCATCTGGTGCCAACTAACCTTGACTTACTTTCACTTTAACAAATGGAAAGCTGTCCTCCTTACGTTGTTGAATGTCTTAGGCACCTTTTTAAGTCTTGCTTGCAATCTCCTCCAACACAAAAAGACTTCCTAGTACCTTCCAAGGTCATCAGACCTATTCAGTTTTAGTCACATGTATCAGGCCCCACCCAGTATTAGCTAAATGGTCATATTCACATTTGGGAGGATGATTTAAAGCACTATCTGTAATGTATATGTATGTATGGGTGTGTTTTCATCTTTAATAATCTTTTAATTTACACAAAAGCAGAAATAGAGGGGGTAGGTGATTTGGCATCTTTCCTGTTCCATCTATAGACCCTTTAACTTTGATTCAATAGCAATTACAACATTTCCTCTATATCTTGCTGTTCCCACAAAAATTCCAGATTGATATACAAGCTAGCTCACATGGAGATTGCCTTAACCTCTTTCTTTCTGCCTTCTGTCTCTAGCCTTTTCCTTCAGCGTTAATGCCCCAGTTCAAGCCATCTGTCTTGTCTACATCATTATCATTCCCAAAATAACTCTACATTCTTTTGTATCTCACATAGTGCCCAGGAGTCCAGTAAATAAATTCTTGTCGATTGATCAAATTCCAGTTACTTGCCCTCTAACTGATGACACCTACCCACATGGTCCCTTTTGTCTTTGCTCATCTCCCATCTGTTCCCTTCAGTCAAAATAGGTTGACTTTCTCTGTCTCTTTGACTTCCCTTTCACACTGCCCCAGCTGTCCCTTCCTTCCTGGCCATCTTTCAGTATGTTTCTATTCTTCTAGATTTCATCTGTCATTATATTTTCTTTTCCCCCCTCTATATTTAAAATTTTGTTTGACGAAAGATATTGAGAAAGACACTTTGTATTATTTGTTCTCATAAACATGCATACCCCACCCAATTAACTGTACTCTTAAATTTTTACCCTCATAGAAAGGGGTAAGCCTTTGAGAAGCAATGTAGCTTTGGCTCTGGAATTTGGTAGACCCAAGCTTGGATCATGATATTGTTATCTATAATCTATGTGACTTCAGGAAATTTATTTAAATTGTCAGAGTTCGTTTCATCATATGTAAGGAGAGTTCTTACAGAGTTGTGAAGATTAAATGAATTAACAAATGAAAGCATACATCCTGTTTAATGCTAAGAGCTGCTCAATAAATAGCAGCAATTTTTAAGATTACCTCAATCTTGTTCCCCAACCAGAGACACCAAAGTACACTGTAGTAATTTAAATAGTTTTCTTGTTTGTTTTAAACATTGTTTTAAGATATGACTTTATGTACTTATTATACTATTTAGTTTTATTTTGATAGAAAAATATAAGTTTAGATATTTTTATATGGATGTTTACAGTAATTTTTAGTAAAACAGAAAGTTGAACTTCAAACTATTAGCAGAAAAAAGGAATAAAGATAAGCCTAAAGAAATATTATAAATTAAAAAAAGAAAACACAATAAGTAGAAATGTAAAATGAAGTAGTAACGATAGACTGAATATATCTGTGAACACAATATACCCAAATGGTTTAATTTCCTAATAAAAGACAAAACTTTCCAACTGAGATTTTTTTTTTTAAGTAGGCTCCATGCCCAGCATGGAGCCCAACACAGGGCTTGAACTCACAACCCTGAGATCAAGACCTGAGCTGAAATGAAGAGTCAGACACTTAACTGACTGAGCCACCCAGGTACCCCTCTAACTGAGATTATAAGTAGTGCACCTAAATAAACATTTCACAGAAGGATTAAAAATAAAAGAGTGATGTGATAGTGGAAATGGCAAAGGAATGACCTCCAAAAATTCTCTCTTCCATAAAAGCAATAAGAACACTACTAGGAATTGTCAAAATTAACTTTCTCAGAACTCTGGAAATTAACCAAAGGTCTGTAGCAATCCAAGAAGGGCTTATTTGAGAAAAGTGGCTGATTTGGTAAGAACAGTGAGCTTTGTGGCATTTTTAACTTGCTCAGTTCCTATTTTCCCCAGCTCTGTGGTAGCCTTGAAGACTATCAGTGTATATTCATGATAAAAAAAAACAGTAGCCAGGCAGCCACTGGATGGTGCAGAATGGTGCCAGAGCTCCTTCAAAACGCCATTTTGAGAGAATCATCATTATTTGACCTGACTGGCGGTTCCCTGGAAGTTCCCACTCACAAGATTTTTCTTTTTTTGATCTGCCTCAGAGTTAACAAGTTGCACATAACCTTCTTCTCTAAGGAATCTTGTCAAAAACAAACATTGGCAATTGTTTAATCATCACAGCTGCCTGAGGTGGTAGATAAAAGTTGGGGCAAACAACAGACCAACCAAAAACCTTAAAAGGAAATGCTGGTGAATGAGATATCCATAGAAGATTTTAAAAAGTCTTGACATTTTTCCAGGGATCTAGCAGACCATATGTATGCCCAGGGCTGGGAGCATTCTCATAAAATACCTGAAAAGGTCCTAAGCTCTTATTTCTGTCTGATGTTGAGGCTGTGTGCAACCAGGAAGTGAAGGGTAAGGCAGGGCTGTCAACTGCCTGGTGAGTATGTAAAGTGTGTCCCAACATGTGCACAGAGCCCTTCTGTAAAGACTGGAAGACTTACTGGTTTCAGGCATTTACAGAAATTTTTGTTCAATCATTAGCTGATCACTAAGCTAACCAAGCAGAGACTTCAGTGGCCACTAAAGTGATGAAGAAGTGACAAAGAATACAGATTTCACAGATTTAATTCTGAAAAATCACTAAACAATAAACCCTGAGGAGGTGGGGTAATCTGATTTCTAGAGTTGCCACATTATATTATTTAAGATGCCTAGGTTTTAATAAGAAAAATATGAGCCATGCATAAAACAAACAAACAAAAATATGTCCCATTCACAGGAAATAAAGCAATCAATAAACATTGCCCTGAAGAAGTCTGAATGTTACTTATTAGACAAAAACTTTAAACATGATACCAAAGGAAACCATCTCTAAAGAAATAAAGAACTGTGAGAATGCTATCTCACCAAATAAGAGAATACCAGTAAAGAGGTAGAATTTATAAAACAAATCCATCATCAAATAAATATTATGAAGTTGAAACATATAGCTGAAATGAAAAATTCACTAGAGGGGTTCAACATCAGATTTGAATAGGAAGAAGGAAGAATCAGCAAAGTTGAAGATAGGTCAATTAAGATTATCCAGTTTTAGGAGCAAAAAAACAGTCTCAGAGAAGTGTGGAACACTACCAAGTGCACCAACGTACACATAATAGGGGTCTAAGAAGGAGAAGGAAGAGGGGGGAGAGAGAATATCTGAAAAAATAATGGTTGTAAACTTCCCCAAATTGATGAGAAGCATTAACTTACTCATCCAAGAATCTCAATGAACACCAAGTAGGATGAATTCAAAGAAATTCACACCTAGATACATCATAATTAAATCACCAAAAGCTAAAAACAAAAGGAAAATTCTGAAAACAAGAAATAACTTATTACATAAAAGGAATTCTCAGGAAGACTTACAGCTGATTTTTCACCAGAAAACCATAGAGGCCAGAGGGAAGTGGGATGACAAATTTCAAAAGTCAAAAGAAAGACTGTCAATAAGTCTGTTAAATAAGAATTTCTCTATATAGCAAAACAACCCTTCAAAAATGAAGGTGATAGTAAGACATTCATGGATAAACAAATACTAACAGAATTTGACAGCAGACCTTTCCTACAAGAAATATTAAAGGGAGGGACAACTGGATGGCTCAGTCTGTTAAGTATCCAATTCTTGATTTCAGCTCAGGTCATGATCTCAGGATTGTGAGACTGAGCCCCATGTTGAACTCCCTGCTCAGTGGAGAGTCTGCTTGAGATTCTCTTTCTCTCTCTTCCTCTGCCCCTCCCTGCCTCTAAAAATAAATAAATAAAACTTTAAAGAGGGAGAGAGAAATATTAAAGGGAATCCTTCAGGCTGAAATGAAAGGATACTAGACAGTGACTCAAATCCACACAAGGAAAGAAAGAGCATTGGCAAGGAAACTATGGAGGTAAACATAAAAGGTAATATAAATATAAGTCCATCTTTTGCTTATAACTCTTCTATTCTTCTGATTTAAGACAATGAAATGAAAATGAAATTAAGAAAACAATTCTATTTATTACAGCATGACATTAAAAAGATTAAAATAGTGAGGGATAAATTTAACAAAGGAAGTACAAAATGTATTAACTTTTCCTCAGTTACTGTTTTCATGTGCCATATGATTCCTGTTGGGAACTTTAGTAACATACTGCATCATCCCTAGAGCACCCAGAAAACGGTCTTGAAAACAATAGCAACAGTACTGTCTGCATTTTTGTATTAAATTTAACTGGGGAAGAAAAAGAGACTCAAATGTTGAACAAAATACCTGATGGGTAAAATAGATACAGAATCCTAGCAGGAGATCTGGCAGGGAAATTATTTCCGTTGTGTTAAGTCTGGGATATCACTCTTCAGAGGACATTCCTTGTTAGCCACTTTTACTGAAACAGGCTGAGATACAGAGTTATATTTTATTCCGTTCTTCAACCTCAAGATCACCATAGTGGTTTTAAGCACAGTATTACAAGTAGGGACTTTGGGGTGCCTGGGTGGCTCATTTGGTGGGGCGGGTAACTGTGATTTCAGCTCAGGTCACGATCTCAGGGTTGTGAGATGGAGCACTGCATCAGGCTTCGCACTCAGCAGGGAATCTGATTGAGATTCTCTCTCCCTCTCCCTCTTGTGCCCCTCCCACTTGTGTTCTCTCTCTCCCAAATAAATAAATAAATCTTAAAAAAAAATGTAGGGACTTTGATACCAGGCTGATCTAACTTTGGGTTTGGCTCTTCTACCTATTCACTGCATGGCATTGGGCAAATTATTTACTTTCCCTAAGCTTCAATTTCCTTATCATTACCAGTATTCCTATCTCAATTCTAAAAGTCATGTCTAAAAAGAATATTAGAGTTCTGAATGAGTTAATACATATGAATTATTTAGCAAAGTGCCTGAAGGAAACAGATGTTCAAAAAACGCTCATTTCAGGCCTACTGTTCTCAGGCAACTACTGCTTGCTTCTTCTGACACTACAGATGAGGCTTCCTTTCCTAGAATGTCATACAAACGGAATAATCACTATGCACTTTTTTTTTAATCTGCCTTCTTTAACTCAGCTAATTATCTTAAGATTCGTCCGCATTATTATGTCTATCAGTAGTTCTTCACTTTTTATTGCTGAGTAGTATTCTGTTGGATGGGTATACCACTATTAATCAATTTTTAGGCATTATTTAAATAAGAAAAAAACTCTTGGAGTTTCTCAAGGAAATAAATGTATCTTTTCATTTCTTCCTTCAGAGAAGCTTTAGGGGACCTGAGCTCCAAAGAGAAGGGCAAACAGATCTGTTGATTGAAGATGGGCTGGTCTCTGCAATACAGCTACAGGGCCAGAATTCAGGAGACAAGAAAAGATCCTGTACGGGAAAGCTCGTCTCTAGTTTTATACTTTCTTTTTCCAACCTAATAGTTTCTCCTCTCCCACAATATTTAGTAAAGGTCATGTTAAATGTTATAGATTGCCAGACATTTAAGAAAAAAAAAAACCAATTCTACACAAAACTCTTCCAAAAATTTGGTTTCATTTTTGAGGCTAGCATTGCCCTGATACCAAAACCGGAAAACAGGCATTACAAGAAAACAAAGCCGGTGCCTGGGTGGCTCAGTGGGTTTAAAGCCTCTGCCTTCGGCTCAGGTCATGATTCCAGGGTCCTGGGATCGAGGCCTGCATCGGGCTCCCTGTTCAGTGGGGAGCCTGCTTCCTCCTCTCTCTGCCTGCCTCTCTGCCTACTTGTGATCTCTCTCTCTCTCTCTGTCAAGTAAATAAATTAAAAAAAAAAAGAAAGCTATTGCTCAATGTCTATTATGAACACAGAAGCAAGAAAGCTCAACATAATGTTAGCAAATAAAATCCAGCAATATACATAAAGGATAATACATCACAATCAAGTAGGGTTTATTCTAGGAAAGCAGGGTTAGGTATAACATTCAACTGCTCATCAATGTTATTCATTTCATTAACAGAATAAGAAAAATCATATGGTCATCTTAACAGATGCAGAAAAAGAAGCATTTGACATTATTCCACATCTGTTCATTAAAAAAAAAAGCTTTCAGGAATATAAGGGAACTTCCTCAACCTGATAAAGACAATCTACAAAAATCTATAGACAACATTATACTTAACTATTAAAGACCAAGTGCTTCCTCCTAGGACGAGAAACAAGGCATGGATGTCCATTCCTATCTCTTCTATTATACTGGGGATTCTAGCTAGAGTAGCAAGGCAAGAAAAATAAGGCATAAACACTGGAAAGAAAGTCAGTCTTCATTTGCAGATGACATGAACATTTTGCAGAACAGTCTAATAAATCTACAAAAATCTACTTAGCAATAAACAAAATGAAAGCAAAACTTGTATACTCGAAACTACATGACATTAAAGAGTAAAATTAAAGAAAATCTAAACAGAGATGTACACTTTCTTCATGGATCAGATCAGAAGAATACTGTTAAGAGGTCAATTCTTCCAAACTGAGCTCTAGATTCAGTGCAGCCCCAATCTAGCAGTTTTTTTTTTAAGAAATCAAAAAGCTGATTCTGAAATTTTTATAAAATTGGGAAGTATGTAAAATAGCCAAAACAACTTTGAAAAAGAAGAAAAAAGTTGGAAGGCTTACACTATCTGATTTCAAGACTTGCTATAAAGTTATGGTAATCAAGACCTGTGGTATTGGTATAAGGATAGCTCTCCAGATAACGACTGTGCCATAAAGACAGACATATAGATTAAATGAAACCAAACAGAGAGCCTAGAAATAGCATATATAGCACATATATGATGGACTTCTTTTTGACAAAGATGTCAAGGTAATTCAATAGGGAAGAAGAAATTTTCCAACAACTAGTGCTGGGACAATGAGATATCTGTATGCAAAAACAAAACCTCAATCCCTACTTCATATCATATATATAAAAAAAACTTGAAATGAAATAGATTAGAGACCTAACTGCAAAAGCTCACACTATAAAACATCCCCCCCAAAAAAGTAGGAGAAAATCTCTGTGAACTTGAATAAGACAATGATTTCTTAGAAGAGGCGCGGAGAGCACAAACCATAAAACAAATTGATGAATTACATTTTATGAAAATTAAAAACTTCTGTTTTTTATTACCCCCTAACCCCAGCTACATTTTTAATACACCTGGAGCCAAGCTCTAAGGCAAGAGTGATAGTAGCCCGGATAATCCAGACCCCAAATGGCAAGAATAATCTGTGGAGAGTGGAGCCTCCCCAGATTTACTTTAAAAACACCTGGGCTCTGGCTGCTTGCTCTAGTAGATAGCCTTGGCTGCCACCATTTTCCTGTCTCCAAATAGCAGCTGTGTCAAGTGAACGGAGGGTTCTGGCATGGCCCCTCATCATGCTTACAGTAGCTGCAGCAGCTCTGACCCACCCAGACCCGCAGAGGGAGGCTCCAGCTTTACTCACGGCTACCCTGAGGGATTGGGTCACACTATTTGGAAATGGAAAACTGGATCAAGGCGAGGCAGGAGACTGGAAGTAGCCCTCAGGTAATTTCTTCTCCATTCTTCCCTTATGGACTGTTTTGAGGGCTTCTTGGAAGCAATCACACACAAACACACCACTAGATGTGTTTTCTCATGAAGCCTTGGCTAGTTCAGTTACAAACCACTGGTATTTGAGTTCCCTCCTTCCTCTACTCATTTCCCTTTTACCTTGATGGCTTGACTCTTGATGCCCTGAGGTTGTGTCTCCCAATACCCAACAAAACAGTCATGATTGGCTTTGCCTCAGGTTTTGCTTTCAAGGCTAAGACAAATGTAATAATAGCCCTATGAGAAAGTTCAGACTACTACTATATCATCATTTGCAAACAGGGAAACTGAGGTGCAGAGAGGTTAAGGTACCTTGTCTAAGATCCTACAGCCAGTAAATGGAGGAGGCAGGCTTGATTCTGACTCCAAAGTCCATGCTTTTAGCAATTCTGCTATTATTCTGCCTGAGGGTGCTTGGTCTGGCTGCCTGCCAGCTTCTTCCTAGACTTTTGATTCTAAGGAGAAGATCTTGTCCTTGTTATGAGTTCTGGCACGTCCAGAGTCCCTGTTTCACAGGAGCTTGGTTGTGGGACTTTCTCATCACATTTGAATTGTGAAAAAAGATCTGAGCCAGTTTGGATGAGAAGCAGTTGTAAGACAAAGCATATTAGAAACAGGAACTCTAGCCATTCTTGACAGCTGGATAGACAGATACATTCAGCAAAGGGAACATTTCTGACTGGGACAAGATTGCTCTTCAGACTGTGATGTGAACTAGGGACCTTCACACTTCAACCTGCCTGTCACTAGACAACATTCTATTCCCCACCCACTGTTACCATGACAGGTATGTCTCTGATTGCTAAAGAGTGGCCGATACTATTACACTAATAATATATAACAGGGTGGAAGCAGCCTTTCAAGTTCCTGTGCATTTAAAAAATATATTCAGTTGTTCAGTGATAAGTTTTGAAAAATCAGTGGCGACTTCACAGTAGAAAGAATACTGATTTTTGAAGTTTAAAAGGATGTTTATGAGGAAGAAGGTAAAAAGAAAATGAGTTTTGATTGTGTAATTCAATAAACCATTTGGGTCATCTACTTGGTAGCCTACGTAACCTGTGACGGGCCCTGGGACTTCTGAGGTGAGTAAGACACCCTCATAGAGTGACCGACTGTCTTGCTTTGCCTGGGACTGAGGGGGTTCCCAGGATGCAGGACTTTCAGTGCTAAAACTGGGAAAATCCCAGGCAAACTGAAACAAGTTGATTACCCTACCTGTATCCCAACAAGCTCACAGGCTAATGAGGAAGACAGTTATGCAAGTGTATGTATGTATGTATGAAATAGTGTGGTATGTAAAATTATGGAATAATGATAATGGCTTTTACTTCTATAGTACTTTCTGAGTCAGGCAATATTCAGAATAATGCCTTTATGTGCATCAGCTCTCAGAATCCCATAATAGCCCTGTGAAGTAAGGACTACTGTTATTCTCACCTTATGTAGTAAGGAATTGAGGGACTAATAAGGGGGCAGATCTGGGATTCAAACATAGGCATTATGGATTTGAGAAGTGATATGAGAGCTTAGCCTCTCAACACTGCTCTCAAATGTTTAAGGTAAGAAGTAACATAGAGGGGTGAATGATAGGAGGTGTCAAGGGGGAAGAGGGTATGGGGGAATGAATTAGAGATGGTAATAACTGAGCAATATTTTGAACAATGAATGAGGAATCAATCAGCAGTAAGGAAAGGAACGGGTATTCCAGGTATAAGAGCTCAGGTTAGGACATGTCATAGTGTTGCTGGCTGGCTGATGTCCACAGGGGCCATAATGGAATTCTTTAGGGCTCTGACACTTCCAAAGGATGTTTCATCCATCACACTAGGACCTTGGGAAAAAACCCTGAAGAGATAGCAGGCCAGACAATCAAGGGCTTTGCCTACCATTATGAAGGACAATAGATTTCAACCTGTTCACAACAGGGAAGCACTAGAGAACGGCTGAGATTTGCAATTTTAGAGAATCACCCTGGTAGTATCCAGGGTGGTTTGAAGGGGAACAGTGACAGGAGACAACCAAATATAAGGCCCTTGAAAAAGTCCCCATGAGAGCTCGTGACTTCAACTCCAGCATGTGACAATGGGGATGGAGAGGGCTGGGCAGATTAAAAAGAGGGAGGAAGTAAGATGGACCAAACTTGGTTAGTGATCGGATATAGGGACCCAAGGAATTAGGAAACCTGAGGATAGCTTTCGTTAGCTCTGCTTAGTTGACTAGATGCCGAACGGTTCCACCAATAATTAAGAAAAGGGGAAAGATGGTGAGTTCAGCTTTCCACATGTGACTCTCAGTGGCCTAGAGGAAATCCATCTAATCCAAGCATCCCATAAAAAGAAGGAAGCAGCTTGTTCTAAGGCTACTTAGTTTTCTGCTCAAGAGTGAAATGTTAAAGGGACGCCTGGATGGCTTAGTGGGTTGAGCGTCCGACTCTTGGTTTCGGCTCGGGTCGTGATCTCAGGTTGGTGAGATCAAGCCCTACATTGGGCTCTGCATTCAGTGGGAGGCTGCTTGAGATTCTCTTTTCCTGCCCCCTCTGCCCTTTGCCCTCACCCTCCAGCTAGCATGTGCACACTCTCTCTCGATAAATAAATATATCTTTAAAAAAAAAGAGTGAAGTGATCATTATAAGAGAAACTCTTGGAGACAGTTATGAAATAAATAGAAAGCAGAAGAATTAATATAGCATTAAGGCAACATCCTTTGGGTTTCCCCAGAGGAAAAAAGTACTTAATAATTCACTTACAATAAACTATGAGTCTCTTAATTTGTTATTCCTCCTAAGAATATCTGTTTTATAAATGACAGCAATATTTATTTATTTATTTATTTTAAAGATTTTATTTATTTATTTATTTCACAGAGGGAGAGAGATCACAAGGAGGCAGAGAGGCAGGCAGAGAGAGAGAGAGGGGGAAGCAGGCTCCCCACTGAGCAGGGAGCCCGATGTGGGCCTCGATCCCAGGACCCTGAGATCATGACCTGAGCTGAAAGCAGAGGCTTTAACCCACTGAGCCACCCAGGCGCCCAAGACAGCAATATTTAATTGAATCCCTGATGAAAGAATTTTAGGTACCTTAATCCTAGAGATGGGATAATTCTTTTGGCCGATCAGTCTTCTAGAATTTCTCAAATAAATCACAGTACATTTATAGCTGCTAGTTCTATGTGCATGGGTATGGGGGTAATTTGAACATAAATTCTATACAGGGGTTCTACTCATCCTTGAACTAACTCCTCCAAAATGTTCATTTCAAAACATTTAAGATCTTCAGTATCTTGGCATCCTAAGTATATAAAGTCAGTTCTTACTGATTAGTATTGGTAAAAATTATTTACATGACCTATGTATTTGAAGTTGTTTTTTTAAATGCCATTTTTCAGCTCTGTTCTCCCCTTCTAATCCCCTGAGGGTGATCATGCTTCCTTCAGAGTACCCTGTATCCCCTTGATGGGGAAGGTGTATATATCTCCTCATCCCCACATAAACCCTCATCCACAGGTTTCTGATGAATCATCTCTGGACTGATGTGTGTGAACAATGATCTTGATTACCTATTGCATTTTTAATTGGAAAGCTTTAAGTGGTATCTCATGGATAAATTAATCGATTTTAGCATGTCTTTGAAACAATCAGGAAGGGGGAAAAAAATGGAAGAATGGAGATCCAGGGAGAGTAAGGGAATTTCCTAAAGACACATAGTTTGGGAATGAGTGAAAGTGCTCTGCTATCCTGATATCTCTAACCATTAGGTAATTCCATCTCTTTCCTGTTAGAATGGCATCATTTGCGAAATAGCCAAATCACATGGGAGAATGACCCTGCTCTTATTGAGAGGCCTGGGATCCTTTCTACTCTGCAAAAGTTTGCCCATCTCTCAGATTTCCTAACTTTGGTTTTTATTTAGAGAAGCATGCTGTTTACTATTCTACTATCATCTATCTTTGTCAGCATCCAAGGCCACAACTTCATCTGAATGGCCAGTGATACACCGCAGATAGAGTGCACCAAAGACAGTAAACTCTGTATAACATTTATACGAGTTCTGAACCAACCAGAAATGTATTGGTGCTTCCCTAAAGCCTTGTAGTAGCCAGGCAAAGAAAAGACTAAGAAGACATGATAGTGGCACTGGTGGCAGGAAAAGCAATAGCTTTCTCCCTTCACCTTTCCCCTCTTCAGAGGTTGGCTTGCATCTAATTTAGGACACGAAGAAATCAAGTGAGTACAGGGATTTTGTGTCCCAACAGAGAAGCAAAATCAGACTTGATTATCATCAATGGTATTTCCAGTGGCCTTGGCAGAGCCAAAGATCAGCATGGATAACAAGCCCCTTAAAACATCCCACTTTGAACCTAGTATGCCCTACCAACCATATATCTTCATAGAATAAAAAAAGGATGTAAGGCATATAGGTACAAAAGTCACGGTGGATCAAGCAAGGATTTTCATGCATGTCCACTGTGTGTCCTTAGCAGGAATCCTCAACATCACAGTCATGATGCTATTTATGGGCATGCTCACCCAGGATGGACAGAATGCTGGTATCCCACTCTGCATGTCCAGCTGGATTAAAGACAAGATGCCTGGGTTTATATTTAGGATTATCAGCATGATGGGATCCATCTTTACCTAATACAACAGGTATTTTGTAGGCACTCAGGAACCCGATTGGGAAATGATCTGATACAACAAAAGAATATTCTATTTTTCATAGCTCTTGCTAATCAGTTAGGCAAGCACATAATGTCCTCAAGCTTGCTGCAAATAAAATGCTTAATTATCAGAAATAGGGCTTCCCCACCCCCATTCTCGCCTCTGCACATGGACGTGTATGTGCTTGTGTGCATTCTTCATGGACTGCCTGCAGCTAACTTTGGAAGATGCAGATTTTTTATATCATTTAAACCGCAGCAACACACATACATTTAAAAAATAATCAGTGATTTAGAAAGCCCCACATTCATATGAAGAAAGATAATAAATTTTACTTACCAGTTTAGGTTGTTCAAGGCAGCAGAGGAACAAGTTGTTGGTAATTGTCCAGTGCTTTCATTCAATAAATCACATTGGCTTTGCTTTCTCCTGTGGCTCAGCCTCTGCGCAAAGCAAGCAAACCTCCTTCCTATTCTGTGTAAAGAATAAAATGCGAACAGGATCAGTACAGGCAAGAGCTGAAGTCCATGATCACTAAGCTACTCTTGCTGCAAAATAAAAGAGCAAATGATGCACAGGGAGGAAAGTGGAGAGGGAAACAGCTTGGCTCGGAATCTAGGTGTATTCTCAGGACTGTAGCCCTGAGAAGGCTTGATTTCTCAATCTCTTGTGCGTGTAGTAAAAGGATGCCATGACTTCAGTGTGTCTTTAGCCTATTGTATTTGTGAGGTCCATTAGGAACGGCACACAGGGACAACAAGCTTCATGGCAAACAAGCCTGAATCGGAACTGGCTGTCACTCAAGGATGAACAGAGGGGCAGCAAGGCAGCCCGTTAGCTTTGCACTCTATCAACTGCAGGCAAAGAAATATCGTCTGGCATCCAAGAGCCCATCCAGCAATCTGTGACTGCAAATGACCGACCGCTCTCCTGGGACCAGATGCCCCCTTACTCCCACAGCTCCCCAGGGCAAGAAGCACACAGGTGGCTACCGCATCCCCTCACCTAAGGCACCTGTAAAGGATTCTTTACAAGCTCCCAGCAAGAGCTAAGAAAGCTCCCAGTCCAGTCAGGGCTGCTCAAGCATTGCTAGAGCTTTTGTCTGAGCAGGTTCTGAGGGAGTAGTCAGCATATCTCGGATTTAGGACATCAAGAGGCTCAAGTCTTAGGAGGAAGATTCCAGTGCTCCTTTCATGCTGGCTACGTATGGGTGCACCTGGCTCCTTTCATGACGTTATGCCTTACATGACTAATGAAACACACAGAATGAATTTCCTAGAAAGCTGCTTATTTAGGCATTTTTCATGTTTCTCTCTGAAATAAAATGGCAAATGACCTTCACAGGCTGCTTTTACGTTAGGGAGACATTGCTGATTGAGGGCACATATTAACCAGCCCCCCCCACCCCCCGGCCAAATGCACAGATACACACACACAGACGTCCCTAGCAACAGCATTAAGAATCTTTCTTAAGATCTCTTCAGATTTTCTCTCTGCCAAATGAAAGAAAGCTTAGCTGCTATGATGACTTCAGAAATAGTTTTGGACCCTTCTACTAGGCACTGACTCTGCTATGATATTTATACGGAGAGCCAAATGAACTCCCAAATTTTGAATGTGACTCTGTAGCAAATGAGGAAGTCTTGGTTATAAACAAGAGGGTGGAGTGTTGGTCTTTTGGCCTGGTAATTAATTAGAATCCTGAGAATGGCATCTTGTGTTCCTGAAAATCTTCCCCTTTCTAGAGACAGCATTTCACTCTGGTGGCTTACTTGTCCTAGACAAGTGTCTGCTCTGGAGTTGGGATCTGAGGCAAGGCTCTGTGACTCATAAAATCTCCCATAGAGGGGCGCAGGTTAGACTTTTACAATTGTCTTTACTCTTTCTTTTCTCATTCGAAAGGCAGAATCTCTCTTTGGGATATTTTATTTTCCCTCTCTCTCTCTCCTTAGACTTTTTTGTCCATGGAAACATTGCTATGAATAATCTAATTTGGCAATATTCATGCCCTGGAGGTTCAAAAAGCTATTTTTTCATCAAGGATTAAGAAAGAGTCAGGCTACCGTTTTGCAGCTTAAGCCTAAACAATTGCCAGGTAAAACTTTGCCCTTATCTCTAAACAAACTTTGACTTTAATGCAGGTTTACTTAAATTCCATCTGCTGGGGAAAGCCAGGTGACTCAGTCATTCTACTAATATTAGGGGCTGCCTCGGTGGGAGTCATGATTCAATCTGCTCTGCAGACCTAAGGGGATGAAGCCTTAGTAACAGTGCCATTGCTTCCAGGAGCAAATGCCCAAGACTGAGTCATGTCCTGCATCTCCTGCCCATTGCATTCACTCATCCATTCATTCCTCAATCCGCTCTTGACAAACAGTACTCAAGCTTATTAAGTACTCAGTCCATTTGTCACATTGTGCTAAATATTTTAATGTTACCAAAAAGCTTATCACAATGAGAATTAGCAAAATTCCCTGTATTTTGGCTCTGCCTACCTCTGTAGCCTAATTTCTTGCCTCCTTCCTACTCGCCCTCCATGCAGCAGCCTTTTTAAACGTCTTTCAGATCCTTGGACATGTCATACCGTCTCTCAACTCCAGAATCCTGCATATGATATTCTTCTGCCCCAAAGCTCAGTCCCTTTTGTCTGGATAACTCAGGTACAGCGCTAGAGTCTTAGCTTAAACATCGCTTCTCCATGATACTTTTCTGGCCCTTGGGCTGTTAAGCTCCCCTCTCTGTGGTCCTAGAGCACCTTCTACTCACCCTTTGTGACATCCATCACATTTTGTTCTATTCACTTGCTTTACATCAGCCATCCTTATTTTGCTCTAACAGTTTAAGTGCAACATCTTCTATTCATTGCTCTATTTCCAGTCTAGCAGAATTCCTGGCACACAGAGGCATTCAATAAATATTTAGTGAATGTTTTGTTGAAGTGCTTAGCATTTATTTGTTGAATGAATGAATAAACCATTTCAAAGAATAATAGGGGTCTGAGAATTGAAAGGAACCCTAAAGTTCACTTAGTACATCTAATTTTTCTCGCCAACTGGCCATCCAGTGAAGTCTCGCCTTCTCTGATCATTCCTTCTTGATTAATCTCAGCCCAGAGTGATCACATACTTATTTTGTCCTCTGTCCCCAGCACTTTTACAGCATGTTCTTGCTTTTTGTTCTCCAGCTGTTTCCTAGACATTGTCTCCTGTCTGTAGACTGGTATTCTCCCTAATGCCGAGCATAAGCCTGCAATTATTTGATGCTTGACTCATTCCATAGCAAACATCCTGGGCACCTGGGTGGCTCAGTCAGTTAAGCATCTGCCTTCAGCTCAGATCATGACCCCAGGGTTCTGGGATAGAGCCCCACATCAGGCTCCAGCGGAGAGCCTGCTCTCTCTCTCCCTCTCTCTGTCAAATAAATAAAATCTTTAAAAGACATGATCAGAGTCTTACTTTAGGAATATTACTGTGGTATTGGGGGAAGAATGGATTACACTGGCCAGACGTAGACAGGACTCTACCACAGCACAGAGATAGAATTTAAAAACAGCTTTGTGCTTTCTTTCCCTCCCCCTCCCCCACAACCCCACCCTCCATATCATAATACCCGTGTTCTCATCTGGAACACTGAGAATGTTTGTTCCACACTCAGCACTTCCCCTCCACCCAATTCCACCCCCATAGTTAGCTCACTTGCTTAGGTTATTTGTGAACATGTCTCACTGATTCAAGCTCCTTTGAAGACAGGGATTATATTTTAGTTAATCTGTATCTTCCTTCTCTAGCCCTTACGCTGCCTGGCCTGGTGTCTCGAGATAGTTAAGTGCTCAGTCAGTATTAAGGAAAACACCTTATTTATGCAAAGCGCTGGGTAAAGCACTATGGTGAGGAGGGGAACAAAGATGAGGAGGTATCTTTTCAAAGATAAAGGAGCTCTCTTTAGTGAGAGAGAATCAGTACTTCCTTCCCAGATTCACAGAAGTTTGCGTTTGCACTGGATTTGGCAGAATGAAGACCTCTAGAGGTTGAGTCAATGCACAAAATTCCTAGGCTGTTCAGGGAATGTAATCCAGCTGGGCTGGAGTACACGTGGAGGGAAGATCTAATGGAGGTCGGGCTGCAGAAATAGGCTGGGTGGGACCAGGGTTTTCGGGGCTGCGATATTAGAGTTTGGACTTTCTTCCTAGAGGTGACAGGGATTTGGGCAGGAGAATGGCAGCTCGGAGGATTAAGCTCCCTCTGGTCTAGCCAATGAGGCCTATGAACTCGATCGGGGAGAGCCAGGAAGCAGGAAGATGTGGATGGCCAGGGCCTGTGGAACTGGAAACCAGGAGCTGACCCTGGGGCGCACTCTGGAGGAGGACCCGTCAGCGGAGCAGATGAGAGTGAGGGAAGATGGGAGAGGAAGTAAGAAGCTGAAGATGGCTTTGAATGTTTTAACCTACATGACAGCAGACAATGGCGACATCTATGGATGCTGGTGCACAAACACAGGGATAGTGTAGGCATTCATGCATGTCTGTGCATCTTGTGAAGGTAGAGGCAAGAGCAGGAGGCCCAGTCCTTGCAGCCAGGTGGTAAGTGCCTGGACTGCTGTGGGGAAGCCATTCAATATCCACCAAAGAAGTCAGTTCAACTACCCCTGGCAACACTCAGGGCCATTTGCAAGGGAACGGATGCAGAGTCTCCCCAGAAAGAGGACTTCCCAATGCCGGGCTCTCCATCTCAGAGTTGTGGAGCTTGATGGAAGAAGTCCAGCTGGGGATGAGGGGTCGGAATCCTGGAGCTAATTCTCACCAGCTGAGTGACCTTGGGCAAGTTATTTTCTATCCACCAGGTCTCAGCTTTCCTACTTGGCAAGTGAGGGAGTGGGGCCAGTTTCTTCAAAGGTCCCTTTTAGTGTACTCTCCTCTGATTTGTGAAGTGCCACATTGAGAATTTCAGGATACTTGTAAAACGAGGCCAAAGCCCACCAACATCAGAGGCTAGAAATGCCCACTCTCTCCTACAAAATCATGCCCATATTTTGAGACTGTCCATATATCACCGCAAATGCATGTCTACCCTGTGGTTAGTTCCATGTGGTTAGTTTGTAAGACATAAATTTAAACTGATCACTTTCTGATGACCTTTTTCTAACAATTTTTCACCTTTTTTTTAGCAAAGATTTTTTTTTTAGGGGTGCCTTTTCATTGGAGTCTCAAAATTAAATTATGGGAAGAAAGCAGCAGTCCCTTACTGTGGTCAGCAAAGAGTCTGGCCAGCCTACTTCCGCTCCCTAATCTCCTGACCTTCCTCAGGGCGCGGCCACTCAGCAACGGCTCTGATTCTTTTTTCAAAAATAAAATGTGCTACTTATCAAAAGCTGCTAAAAAGGAGACAAAAAAAAAATAGGAAAAGAAAACTAACACCCCAGGGTGTATCTGAACATGCTTATTATGTGCGAAGTTGTTAGTAATGAATGTAAAACTCTTCCTCCTCCTCCCTCTCAATTACTAAGCCCCAAAGAAAAAAGGAAACGGGTGGGGGAGGGCAGTGGCTATTCAGTCCAAAGCAGACCTTTTCAAAAGGTGCAGACTGTTCATAGGCATGCTATTTCTTGATTATTTTGTTTTAAGCACCAGCTGACCTTTCAGACTAAAAGTAAAGGTCCCAAAATATCCTGAGAAACTCTCTCTTGCCCTCCCTCCCCCCCCCGCCCCGCCTAAGTCCTGGAGACTAGACTCATGACATTCAGAAAGACTCTTCAAAAAGAGATGGGCCGTGTGACTTCTGCTGTGATTTGATGACAGAGTGTTTATCTGAACTAATCATGTGAGATTTTCCAGGGTTGCATTTTTGAGAAATGGGATTCTCTTAAGGAGGTTACAAACACTTCACGGAAAGCTTTCCAAGAACGGCTTCATGCCGCCTCTCAGCAGCCTCTCGCCTGGCTGTAGCACCGATGTGATAATCAGGGTCCGAGCTTCTGAAAAGTCTTCTTGTTCTGGCTGCCACCCTCCTTTCAGTCATCATAAGAATTCTCAAACTATGAATCCCCTATTGTCTGTGTGAGCCCGGGATCCCCCACACCATGCCGAGGAAGGAATGTGAACCTCCTAGGTCTGGTCCTAAGCCTCAACCCTGTCCAGCAGGTCACAAAGCCCCATTTATACTCGGCTCCAAAGTTTTATCATAATTCTTTATCTGCTCAGCCCCATATATCCTCTCGGGCAGTCAGGAGACGTTTGGTAATGAAGCCCATTTATCCTCATTTTCTCAATTGCCACACTTAAAGTTCTAATATTTATGTTCACACTGTCTTAATTTTGAATGTCAAAGATACTATATGAGACAAGTAGCATTGCCAAAGGATAATTGAACCTCACAGAAGAGTTCACCAGAGTCTGAGGCGCAATGTGCTTTGTCATATCACCAATCACGGCATCACCAATAGTTAATCTGAATAGTGTGGTGGAAATGTCGTAACAAATGCTGCCATTTATCTGACACCTCCCATGTGGCGTGCAGCACTGGCACTGCATTCTCCCACTCTGCAAAGAGGATTATCCACTTTTTATTGGGGAGGAAACTGAGGCCCAGAGAGATTAATAAACTGGTTTCTGTGCATTCAGGGGCTGAGCTGAGACTCAAACCCAGATCTCTGACTGCAAAGCTCAAAGCATTTGTACCTCTCTCCTTTGCCTCTCCAGAAATACAGTTTGTGAGTAATTTTAAATTAGCATAACAGCTATTTTTCATCACAAACACGTAAAGAATTTTGAACTTGGGGCTGTTAAAAGGTTTTGGCCAAGTGAATATGGAGCTCTGTTCTGGTATTAGCACCTTGTCAGGTCGGAGTAGGAATTTGTGGCATATGGTTCACCTATCAATAGGTGGCAGTATTCACCTAAATCTCTCCAAAAGGAATTAGCACAGGTCACTTCTCCTTACAACCATCCCCAAGGCCATCTACATTCCTTGATGCACTGGATTTTATCATAAAGAATAGCATTTACAATTATTGAGCAACTAACTGGATCTTCAACTTGCCTTTGGAGAGTGTTATCTGGACCGTAGCGGGTAATTCGGGAGGGCGAAGCACCATCACAGAGACCCTGGACCCCTCTCCATTCGGGACATTCGTTTTGGCCATTTCTTCGGGGGAGGTCTTTTGTCTGTAGCAGGAAGCCAAAGATGGTTTGTATCTTCACCTACTTTAAAAATCTTATGTAGAATTTTTGAATAATTTAAAAATGAAATTATTAATGCCCTAGGACTTGGTAATTCAGACACCTGTAATTCAGTGAAAGTTTGCTCAGGTCAGGATGATAAAGCAACTGGCAGACCTCATGGTTTCAACTGTTTTCAAAACGTATGTACATGTACATGCACCTGGAAAACCATATGAATCTTCATCAGGATGCATGAAAACCGGGTCTGTAAAGTAAGTGCTCAATACACAAGTCAAAGCGGTAAAGTTGACGAGTCAGAGTACCGAAGCGTAAATGACCACTGGATTTCAGGCAGACTCTTCTCTTTCCCCATTCCTATTTATCCTCTTCTTCCTTCTCTTTTTTCTATAAAGAAAATCTTCGTATCAAAAATATCTTTAGTTATAAGTATTAGTAAAGAATCTATTTTCCAGCGGCTTGTAATATGAGTCTTCCTGGTAGGATTTAGTTTTACAAAGTCAAGAAAACAGGTGTGGTGATCAATAAAAGGATAAGCCGAGAGATTCTTAGGCCTATTTTTATGTTGACTTCCCCATATTCATTTGGGATACCTGGAACTGATTGTCATACATGATGACTGAGAAGCCCAGAGAAATTAGATAGGATGAGGAGTGCTGACTCTCAGAAATTAAGAAGGTGACTCAAGTAAGATTCTCAGGAGGCCAGATTCTCTCAAAAGAATTCAGATTGGCCGGTGGATAAAAGTGGAAGGCTTCAGAGATGGCATCTTAACTTTCTCTCTTATGTTCCCAAATGAAATAAGTGTCTTTCTCTCCCTCACTTTAGCATTTGTAATTAATGTTAGTGCACTCTGCACAGTCTACCTTCGCCAGAATTACTTGGGGCCCCACTTCCCTTACTGGACTGAGATCTCCAGGAGAGCAGGATTCAGGCCTCCCTAACTTTTGATTTTGCCTCTCAGGTCAGGGACCTGGGCCCTGTGTATGGTAGATGATGTCCAACACATATAGGTTTAGTTGAACTGAATTAAAGAGAATTCAGATGAACACATTTTATACTTCCCTTCCCAGGTTTAAAGTAAAATTGCAGCTTGGGCGTTGGAAACCATGCATGGGTCACATTTCTTGTTTGTTATCTGGTTCTTCCATTTTAAGATAGCATTGGTAAGTGACTGTAGGCATATCATACCAAAGCCCACCCCATGTCCCGGAACCATTAATTAATTTTATATCCTTGGCAAGGCCACCTTATTTTATAGGATGCCCTGGCCACATGAAGGTTAAATGCAGAAGTAGGCAAAAAAGCTGTTACAAGGGACGTTAAGTGACCTGCATCTAGTGGATCATTCCAATCATTAATGTTTCCTGCTTTTGTGGTTTAGAGACCCAACTTGCACTGAAAAGCCCAACACTACAATGCTGTTTCCTAACGGTAGTTATCATTGTTTCCCATATTAGGGCACAGCTAAGCACAAGGGGAGACATTCATCTTCAAAAGCTTACAAAATTACATTCAACCCATTAGGCATATCAGGAGCTATTGCCATGCTCGGGAAATGAATTACCCAGCTGAATATCACTGGTATAATGAAGCTGTCAGCAGCAACAGTGCAGTCGTAGATTGTCTGATTACGTTTTGACTGTGCTGGCCATTCAGGGACACACCACGAAGGAAACAGTTGTCATACCGTCCACCACATTCTCAGCCCTGTCCCCAGCCTTGGTAATAAATCTGATATCCCTAGATGCACATGGAAAATAACAATAACAGCAATAAACCACAAAGAGCATCCTCTTATTCCTGGAATGGCTGGAGTCTCTCCCTTCCTGTGGCTCCGATCTGTCATCTTCTTTTAAAAAATGACCATGACAAGGAGTGTAAGTTTAGATTCTGGCCCTCCAAACAAGTATCTCACAATGGGCTTCCTTAGACTTTGTTAACTTCAAAATAAATAGCAGTCCGGCAAGAAAGCTTTAACTACGTGGGTGGGATTCACACCTCTCCCGCGAGTCAAAGGTGGAGGCAGGCTGAGTTGTTCCTTCTGCAGAAAGGTCTGCCTGAGCAGGCTGACAGAGTAGTGTCTCTTGACATCAACTGGAGTCTTCTCAAAGAGTTTCCTGACTTAAAAACAAAACCAAAAACCCCAAACCAGAAAAACAAAAAACAAAAGCCAAACAACTTGAAGCTTTCTCCTCTCATAATCGAGCAGGTTAAACTTGATGGCTTTGAAGCATCGCCCAGCTCTAACATGCTCTGATACCAGGAGGCTATTAGAGAGCTTAGCATATAAAAGAGTATCTGACACAAAGACAAAATGCTTTATTTCTACCCAGTGACTCTTGGTTCGTATTGGAAATAGGTTCTGATACTTCAGAACCAATAGACATGAATTTTCTTTCCCTAGAGTGCAATGGAATCTGTTTTAAGCAGGTATTATTTATCAGTAATTCTTGCTTTAAAAATGAAAAAGAATGTAGATGTATCTCACTCATTAATAGAACCCTATATATATTCAGATTGTCTTTGGATAAAACCAACAAGATCTTTCTGTTGGAGGGGCTGGTGCTCTTAACACTCTCACCAACCATATTGCATGGGAGTGTTGGATCCTCTGATTACCTGAGGATTTGAATGAGTAATCTGGGTAGTTCTGATGGTGAGGCAAGCCATAGAGCAAATTCTTCTCTCTCCACCCTCATTTGTTTTTGTCTTCTGAGCACCCACCACAATGGGTTTCCATAAATTCATCTTGGAGTACTATTTTCTGCTTGGAGATTTAAGTCCAAGGTTAAGTTGGAGTCTAGACCTCTAAGACCAAATTTCAGAAGGGGTCCCCTGACTCTTGGTTAACTGATAAATAAATCTCAGGAGGTCTTCCCTCTTATCCAGGTTTTCTATCTCCATTTACTTTGCAGCTCGAGAGTCCTTTAGACGATCCCTGTGTGGCTGGCTTAGGATCCAGTGTCCTGCCAACTGCTCACCTACTCATCCCCACAAGAAAACACCTCACCCGTTTGACAAACAGTTTATGTCTGTGAATTCATGAAACCAAATCTTAGTAGAGAGGAGAAGATTCTTTGTAATTAATCACAGTGAGAATTCAAAATGCTGAGGTAAAGGAGAAATGAGAACATTCATTATATTTGCACCTTCAAACATGGGGATGAAGACCTACAGATGTGTGAGAGGACCCAGCAGTTATAAAGGGAGTCTACACTATCATTTAAAAGCTGGATTGCAAATGCCACTTTACCCACTGGAATTACTCTCTGCTGAAAGGGAAAACTTCCCCTTTCTTCTGAAAATGCCAGATCAAGTTTGCCATACAAATGTCAGGAGCAAAAAGGCATTTAATGAACTGGAGAAGAAAGAAAAACAGGCGAAGAAATAAAAGGAAACTTAAAGAGGCTGTAATAGTATTTTTAAAGAAGGCTTTCAAGATTCATCTCGTTAACTTTTAGCCTCATCTCTCTTGTTCCTGCCTTCCCTCACAGACGTTGGCACAGCCCCTTTATTTCTGGCCTAGTTCTTCCGTCTTCAGACTTCTTCTTTCTTCACTCTGTCCCAGAGTCTGAACCCCCATGACAGCAGACCCATGAGGGGTTGAATGGGGTGCTCTGGCCACTTTGTAAGATTGCTCCACAGAGCTTTTTCAAGGACCACATATGCCAAGTACTCAAAGTAATTCTTCTATGGCATTGTCAAACCGACCGGATGCACCTCGCAGGAGAGCAAGGCACTGAATGGAATTAGAGGCTCAATGGCTTATTCACTTCATTCATTATTTGGGGGAAAATCCAAGACTCTGCTCAGAGAGGATTAAAAGGACTGCAACAGGCGCCTTCCATCAGGGCTGCCAATCTCGCTAGGTCAGCCTCCTTTTGGTTTGAAAGAAGGTCACAAAGTCTCACTTATTTCTTCATTCCTCCACATTTAAATTCAGTGTATCAAATACAACCAGAGCTAGTTATTCCTAAGTGATTTACCTGCAACATCAGGGAAAAGTAGGGATTTTTCCATGACAGTACAACTGTCATGTCAAAATGCATTTCCTTCTCAAATTAAAACACACACACACACACACACACACACACACACACACACACACACAGCCACACACCCACTACATATACACCACCTTCTCCAGATACGTAAGTGAGAAAATCAAGCACTTGGGAGCATTTACACTTCATCAGCCAAATATGAATTTTGTGTAATGTGGCATATGGACAGTAGAAATTGTGGCTATTTAAACTGATTAAATCAAAACCAGATAGGCTGTAAAGAATTATGTGTAGACTAGTGAAACACACTTGCCCCGAACAGGAAGAGTTTATTTTGAGCTTGGCAGCACTGAGTAGTTGAGATGGAGCAGATTCCTGCCTGAGGTGGCATCAGGGGTCACACAAAGACCCCATGCTTACAATGAAATGATTTTGAGTTCTGCTTGAAAAAAAATCACTGCCACTTTCAGTTACCCTAAAATCATTCCTCTCTTCCTTTCTCTATACATACACCTTTTCTGCCACACTTCTCTGCTCACACATCTTTTTCTGCCCACTTCCTTTTCTTCACTCTGTCCCAGAGCTTGAATCCCTTTTTAGGATCCCTTTTTAGTGAAGACCTTTTCTCTGGAATCCACTGTAGAAAAAAGTCTAGGATATTGACAATGAATGCCAGTTACGGTCAGGAGATGTGGATAAAAGACTTGGGCTTGCTACTTGTTAGCAGTGAATCTTTGGCAGGTCACTTGACCCCTGAGTCTCAATTTTCTCATCTATACAATGGAATTAATAGTAATCACCCTGCTAAAGGCCTGGATAGATACATTACAACAGAAGATTTTAAAATGGTCCCATAAGTACATAAAAAGGTGCTCAACTTGATCAGTCATCAGAGAATTGCAAAATAAAACCACAATGAGATACCAATGTATGCCCCCTGGAATGGCTACCATCAAATGTTTGTGAGAATGTGGAAACAACTGGAATACATGGGAGTGTGAAATGGTATAATAACTTTAGGGGATGGTTTGGTACTTTTTAAATAAAATTAAATATAATGGACCTTATGATTAGGCAATGCTTCCTTGGGTTTTACCCAAAAGTGAGGAAGAGAAATACCCACAAAAAGACTTGTAGGAATATTTATAGCAGCTTTGGTCAAAACAGCCAATCTGGAAACAGTTCAAATGTCATCAATAGGATAACAGATTAGCAAATTATGGTGTACTCAGTCTATGGAATATCACTGGATAATAAAAAGAAATGAACTACGGAGCCACATAACAATGTGATGGAATGAATCTCAAAAACAACTGCCACCACCAACCCCGCCACATTACATTGAGCAAAAGAAGCCAGACACAATAGAATACTTACTACATGACTGCATTTCTATGAAGAAATTTGGCAAACTGATCACATCAGGGATAGAAATCAAAACAGTGGTTGCCTGGGCCTGGGGTGTGGGGATACCTGATTGGTCAGTGGTAGAAGAAAACCACCAGGCATGTTGGAAATGTTCTATATTTGACTAAGGTATTAGTTAGGTGGGTGTATTCAATTATTGAAACATATCAAGCCAAACACTTAAAATATATTCATTTTATTGTATGTCAATTTAAAGAAAAAAATATCTGCTCTAGATCCCTGACAGAGATGTTGGAAGATTGAATGAGCAACAAAGGCAAATGGAAAATGCCACGTAAATCTTCGTTGTTGCCATCTGATCAATAAAAGCAAACACAGACACAGGCATATGGAAATGTGCATCTGGAGGCCAACCGCAGATCCCAGGGTGTGAAGCCAGGCTGCAGCCCAAGCACTAAGAGCCCTCCTTTTCCCATCTCAAGGCCAGGGCTGCTCCCAGGCCCCATGGTGCCTTTGTGAGAATAAGAAGAGCAAACCTCTTCCTTTCCCCTCACTATGGCACACTGCCTAGGGGGAAGAAACTGGCAGAATATTAGCAACTTTTTACCCTTTGGGCCAGGCCTGTTTGGGCCAGGATCAACTTGCAAAGTTCTACATGAGGGCTCTCTTCAATCTGTACACATTGTTCCACCTGACTGAAATATTAGTCCCTGTTTTCACAGGACTGGCTTTTTTTCATCCTTCAGATCCTCCATTTCCTCACGGAGGTAATATTCTGCCCTCATCCCCATGAATCTCTATCTCAACACCTACTGTCCTAAAAGCACGAATAATCTGCAATTAGCATTTCCTTATGGGGTCTTCATCAGTCTCCTCCATCTAAGACTGTGAGTTCTATAGGGTAGCGAGTCTGTCTCTTACTCAACATAATACCCCAAGGCATAGGATAGTACCTAGCACAGAGTAGGTGCTCTGCAAATGTTTGTTGAGTGATAAAATCAGCTAGAAGTCTGGGGAGGGGGCACCTGGGTGGCTCAGTGGGTTAAAGCCTCTGCTTTCGGCTCAGGTCATGATCTCAGCGTCCTGGGATCGAGGCCCGCATCGGGCTCCCTGCTCAGCGGGGAGCCTGCTTCCCCCTCTCTCTCTCTGCCTGCCTCTTTGCCTCCTTGTGATCTCTCTCCCTCTGTGAAATAAATAAAATAAAATCTTTAAAAAAAAAAAAAAAGAAGTCTGGGGAGGTATGAAGTTGAAACTTTGCGACTTTCCCAGTGAGTGATCAGGTAGCGAAGGCTACACAACTGGACACCAGCAGGGGAACAAAGGTCTGGGGAGGACCATGGGAGGCCAGAGACAGGGCAGCAAGATATTAAGAATCAGTAACAATATCAGTGTGAAAAAAACACAATACTTTGGTGTCAAAATATTATCTAATACAATAAATAATAACATTAGTAATGTGATCTTGATTGCCCATAAAATTTTTCTAGCTTGCTTCTCTGGAAATTCATTTTTTTGATTATCAGAACTTATAATTTTAGTAACTTTATTTTCAGTTGATATAACTGAAAGTAAATCAATTATTTAGCTACTCTTGGCAAATGCAAGATCATAAATACTTTTTGATAATTTTTAATTTTGAGAGTATCTTTCTGTTGATGAAGTTATTACTGGACCTGTTAAGAGTATTTTATAAGTAATAACTAATTAAATTTTTGATAACTTTGAAATATCCTTTTTAGTACAGCTACAGCTAATCATTCTTGCAGAACAATTTTTCTGAAGATTAAACTCTTTATACAAGTTCATTTTGCATAAATCTAAATTCAATTTTGAATGTAAATGTATAGAGGGCCTTTTAATATCTCCTCTGACATTTCCTGTAACTTGTGTAGGCCATATAAGGAATGAAAAGTGGGTCTATCATTACAGATATTAAAAGATAACAAAGAAATACAATGAATAATTCTACAAACATAAATCTGACCCCTTAAATGAAGTAGACCCCTTTAAAAAAAAAAAGACAAACATAAACTACCACAACTCAGCCAATATGAAACAGATCACTTGAATAGTCTTAACTGTTAGGGAAATTAAATTCATAATTTTAAAACATCCAAAAAAGAAATGTCCAGGCCCAGATGGTTTCACTGGAAAATTCTATCAAATGTTTAAAGAAGAATATCAATTTTACACAATGTCTTGCAGAACACAGGAGGAGGAAGACTACATCCCAATTCATCTTATGAAACTAATATTACCCTGATAATACCACCAAAGACAGCACCAAAAAATAAAACCACAGGGCACAATTTCTCATAAATATTGATATAAAAATCATTAACCAAATCTTAGCTATAGAATCCAACAATATATAAAAGAATTATATACCATGACCAATGAACATTCATTCAAGGCATGCAAGGCTAGTTCAATATTTTAAAATCAATTAATATAATTCATATTAACAGACTGAAGGAAAAAAAACCCCTCACCTGATCATATCAATTGATACAGAAAAGTATTAGACAAAATTCGACATTCATTCATGATGATTCTCAGATATATAGTAGTAGAGGAGGCCCTCAGCTTGATAAAGAACACCTACCAAGAAATCTATATCTAACATTACAGTAAATGTTAAAAAACTGAACACTTTCCCCCTAAGATCAGGGGTAAGTCATGGATGTCAACTCTCACCACTCTTAATATTCATCACAATACTGGGAATTCTTACAGTATAATAGAGCAAGGAAAGGAAGTAAAACACATACAGATACAAAAGGAAGAACTGAAACTGTCCCTCTTTGCAGACAAAATGATTTTCTACACAGAAAATACCAAGGAATCTACAAAGGACTCCTAGCACTAGTAAGTAAATTCAGTAAGGACACAGGATACAAAATGAACATACAAAAGCTTCACACCTGATACAAACATGAATTCGAAATGGATCATGAACCTCAATGTAAAATGAAAAACTAAAGTACTTCTGGAAAACACACAGGAGAAAGTCTTCAGGATCTAGGACAAGGCAAAGAGTTCCTAGACTTGATGCCAAAAGCACATTCTATAGAATGAAAAATTAAAAAACTGGACTTCATCAAAATGAACTTTTGCTTTGCGAAAGGATGAGAAGACAAGCTGCAGAATGGGGAAAGATACTTGCAAACTGCATGTCTGACAAAAAACTGGTATTTAGAATATATAAAGAATTCTCAAGTGGGCAAGAGATAGAGACATTTTATCAAAGAGGATGCACAGGTGGCAAATACACCATAAGTCCATGAAATTATATTCACCATCATTAGCCATTAGGTCATGTAGATTAAAACCACAATGAGATGTCACTACAAACCTATCAGAATGGCTAAAATAAGAAAGCAGTGAAAACAATGAATGCTGGTTAGGATGCAGAGAAAGTGAATCATTCATGTTGCCAGTAGGAATGTAAAATGGTAGTCACTCTGGAAACCCGGCAATTTTTTAAAAAACTAAACATGACACCAGCCTATGTTCCAGCAACTGCACTATAAGGCATTTATCTCAGAGAAATGAAGACGAAATTTGGCCCAGGTACATGAACATTTATAGCAGCTTCACTCCTAACAACTCCCAATGGGTACAAACTAGATATCCTTCAATGGATGAATGGTTAAACAAACATCCATAATATGGAATACTACTCAACAGTAATAAGGAATGGACTTCGGATACACACAACAACCTGGATAAATTTCCAAAGAATTTTTTGCTGAGTAAAAAAGTCAATCGTAAATGGTTACATACTGTATGATCCATTTAAATATCCATTTAACTGCAAAAATATCAAAATGAAGAAGAGATTAATGGTTGTCAGGGGTTAAGGAGGGAGTGGGTGTGGTTGTCAAAGGACAAGAGGAAGGATCTTTGTGGTGACAGAAAGGTTCTGTTTCTGGACTGTATCAATATCAATAACCTGGTGTTGACATTGTTGCCATAAGATGCAAGAGGTTATGGGGGGGACTGGGTAAAGGGCACACGGGATCGCCTTGTGTTATTTCTTTTTTTGTTGTTGTTGCCTTGTGTTATTTCTTATAACAGCATTTGAACCTACAGTTATTTCAAAATTAAAAGTTTAATTAAAAAGTTGATCAACTGTGAAAATAGCCTGCTTCATACAGGAGCCTGATGTTTAACCTCCTGTCAGAGTGCCTCCACTTGTGGTTCGGTGGCACGAGAGCGGACGTGAACATGGAAGCGTGGTTCTGGGAACCCCACAGCTAGGTCTACCTGCGTGGCGGCAATCTGGTGCAGGGCAGCAGGGAGAGATTTTGTACGATCCAGTTCCCCAGTGGCCAGAGGGCATGCTACCTGATTTACTGCTTACCCAAGATCTGGTGCAGGGCTTTGCACAAAATTAAAGATCAGTCAGTAGCTCATGAATGTAATATTGTAGAAAAGGACACTTTCAGGGGCGCCTGGGTGGCTCAGTCGTTAAGCATCTGCCTTCGGCTCAGGTCATGATTCCAGGGTCCTGGGTTTGAGCCCTGCGTCAGGCTCCCTGCTCAGTGGGAAGCCTGCTTCTCCCTCTCTCCCTCTCCCTCCTTGTGTTCCCTCTCTCGCTGTGTCTCTCTCTGTCAAATAAATAAAACCTTTTAAAAAAAAAAGACACTTTCAGAAATCTGCTGTCTTGCCTCAGAGTAGGACGGTGTTGGTTGTTCCTCAAATCTAATGGAATTGTTGGCTCTCAGATTCCCTAGCAATGAAATACAAGGGGAGGATAAAGTTACTTGTCTGAAAATTTGGTATCCAACTTACTCAGAAATCAAAGGAACTAGAAAGCCAAAGGAAGCCAAAGGAAGTGGCCTTGTATAGCAGACAGAGCACGGGTTGTGAATTCCTTCACCCAACAAATCCATTCTTGAGACATTATCCTATGGCCCTCCATATACAAATGTGCAATACCATATAAGTAGTGCACATTTCATTGCAGTACTGCTTCTAGTTGTCAAAAATTGGAATAAAAATATTCAAGAGATTTAAATATACCACAGCAATCCTTATAATGGAATACCATGCAATGCTTAAAAGGGATCTGGTAGAATATATTATTGAAACAGAAAGATATTCAAGAATAAATTTTAAAAGCAAGTTTTAGAATAGTCCTACGCTATGGCAGGGTGCTAGATTTTTGACTCGCACACTTACCTGCAACTTCTCAATGAACATATAAAATCCTCCCAGTCATGAGACCTCATCGACTCAATGAATTTCCAAGACTGGCCACTTCCTATTGTTTCCTATTCTCACCCAAGGTCCAAAATAAAGACAACATGCAGTTTCTTTCTTTCTTTTTTTTTTTTAATTTTATTTTTATTCTTTGCCCAAGGGGTACAGGTCTGTGAATCATCAGGCTTACATCCTTCACAGCATTCACCAAAGCACAAACCCTCCCCAATGTCCATAACCCATCCACCCTATCCCAAGACAACATGCAATTTCAATACCTTGGTTTGGTGTTGGTGTTCTAGAGACATGCCCTCTTTTTACCCTTCGCTCAGCCACCCAGGGCTAGAATTTCACTGTTCCACCCCTATCATAAGCTAGTTTAGTGTAGAGAGTGGTCCTTCAAAGCTCTGAATATTCATCATTTAATGGGCTCAGCTGTTCTGCATCTATCGCCTTTTAAAAATGGCAGAGTCATCAGGGCATTCCTGGCTGGGACTCCTTACCTGTAACTGTTTCTTTCTTTTTTAGACACAGGAAATTGTTTTTATTTATTTTTTTGTCAGACAGAGAGAGAGAGAGAGAGAGAGAGAGAGAGCACAAGCAGGGGAAGCAGCAGGCAGAGGGAGAGGGAGAAGCTGCGTGGGGAGTCCGACGTGGCACTCGATCCCAGGACCCTGCGATCATGACCTGAGCTGAAGGCAGGTGCTTAACTGACTGAGCCACCCAGGCCTCCCTCCTTATCTGTAACTTTGTTTTGAGAGATGAGAACAGTCCACATGAGAAAGCCTTGGCTTGGGCCATTACATTACTGAGTTCTAATGCCATATAGTGAAAATGGGATGGGATGAGCCAGCATTTTAGGACATTCTGAATTAAACTGAGCCATTACGGTTGATCTGTCCTACACTATGACATGCCATGCCTGGTGAGATTGTGTGATCCTTAATGTCCTGAAAGAGGCAATCTGCCAGAGAGGCAATCTGCCTGACCAGAGTTTAACTCCAGCTGTTGGCAGAAGAGGTGGCATGGCTCCAAAGCTGGATCTGAGACCAGTCAAATGACCTGAGATAGTCCCTCTTATGGCTGAGGTGCAGCACCTGCAAGCACAATGCATGGCACATTTCTGCCTGAGCTGTGGCTCTCTGGGGATTATGTGAAGCTTTTCCATGACAGCAAACTCAGTAACTCAAATATCTGAGGACTCTATCACAATACATTGCCAATTATTGCCATCTGCCTCTGAAAGTGATCTCTCTCACCCTAAGAGCCTGCAGGAGCAGCAAGGGAAGATGCCATTTTTGCAAACACATAGCTCCTTGAGCTCGTGTGTCTGACCCATCAAATACTGACCTTGAGACTTTCAGTTTGATTCATTTTCTTTTAAAAAACGCAATTTCCTGTGTCTAAGGAGGGGGGAAAGGTTAAAAAATATCATTATAAAGGCTCCAAAGATTTTTGGGACATCAAATTGCTCTGACAAACCATTTTTATGAGTTAAGTGTAAAGGAAACAGAAACATACGGATTAAATTTCCCTTAAAATACACATGGGCTTAAAAATTAAGGGGGAAAGAAGGACTTGGCAATGTTGACTTCAAGCCTTGCCAAACCCCAGCTCCTGAGAAATAACTTGAGATGCTTGACAAACCCAAAAAGCAGCTGGGTTTGCCCTATGTCCTCATTGAGCGACATCTAGAGTCCCATGTGATTGGAAGCTCTGCAACTGAAATATTCTAATTTACAAACTCATGCTCTGATTCTTCAAATTACCCAAAACAGTCCCTGTTTATAAAATTTCTCCCTAAAGGCCTAGTCCTCCTTGGGTTTTCCTTGTACCCAGGCAAAATCACAGATCAGCGTTATAATTCCCATTTCATGGATGAAAACACAGAGCTCTATGGGGTTTAAATGAGATGGCTGGTGGCAGCTTTCTCAAGACAGAAAATTTATCCATTTACATCCCACACCTGCCTTGAGAATAAAAGAGAATCATTGGTTCATTAAGTTCTATAATGGATGCATAGACAGATGGCAAGTATAAACTCCCCGTAGAGCACTGAGAATTCAGAAGGGTGTGTATGAATCTGTATAGTGTTCATGCACTCATACATTCAATAAGCATATGCTTATGGAACACAAATGTACTTCTGGGATCACAACACAGAACAGAAATAAAATCAGCTAACATTTATTGGGTTTTACTACGTGTTCGATATTGTGATAGCCGCTTACCATGTACTGTCTCCTTTAGTGCTCATTTGAACTTCCAGAGGTCGGTAGTATGACTATCTCCATTTTACAGAGGAGGAGGGAGGCACAGTGGGATTTAGTAATTTACCTAAGACTGGCTATAAAGGGCAGATTTAGGATTCAAAGTCAAGACTGGTGTTAAAGACACTCGGATTCTGCCTTCAAGAACCCTAGAGTCTCTTGGGCAAGCTAAGATGTATTTGAATGTAAATATAATAAAGAGTGACAAATGTTCCAGAGACGTTCAGGGCAAGGATTACTTTCTACTGAGATTAGGAAGGCTTTGTGTAGAAGACAGCCTTTGCATAAGGTTTTAAAGGGTGGGTAAGATAAGAATACTAGGGGAGAGGTCAGAGTCATTTTTTTTTTTTTTAAAGATTTTATTTATTTATTTGACACAGAGAGAGAGATTACAAGTAGGCAGAGAGGCAGGCAGAGAGACAGGGAGAGGAGGAAGCAGGCTCCCCACCGAGCAGAGAGCCCGATGCGGGCCTCGATCCCAGGACCCTGAGATCATGACCTGAGCCGAAAGCAGAGGCTTTAACCCACTGAGCCACCCAGGCGCCCAGTCAGAGTCATTTCTGCCTGGAGCACATCCGACAGAGACAGGGATGAGAGAAGGAAGCCTTGGGCACAATGCATGAAGATCACGAAGATCATGATCATGATCTTGAGATGCATGAAAATCATGCCAAACATACCTCTGACTCTGGCAAGTGGAATCATGAACCATCAACCCAAACAAAAGGAAACAAACCCTCCAAAATAAACTGTTCCGGCCATTTAACCTGCCACTGCCTAGAAATTGAGTCTAAGATGGGAGAAGGAGCCTGTTATTTCAGTTGGTTCTTACTCTGAGAAGTCTTGTGAGCATCTCACAGCGTGGAGGGATTCTAGAGAGGAAAGGTGTGCATTTTTACATAACACAGACCCTAACTATCTTAGCTAGTACTCAGGTTATTAGCTAACTCCAGGGCTGGAGTAGTAACAGTCTATCCTGGTGTTACTGAGAGGAAGCAATTTTAACACTATGTGATATTTATTTTATTTGCTGGTTTTAGAACTGAAAACCCCTGTATAAATGCAAATCCACTGTATCCGCTTACTTTGTAAATTGTAAACGAACCCTTGAAATTAGCAGGGTCAAGTTGTTAAAAGAATCTATCCCAACAAAATGTAAATTATGCACATAAATATATGTAGAACCTAAAATTGTTACTAATGCATGAAAATACATTAACCTCTAAATAGGTACCTGCTTAAAAACCCCAACTACTTGCTCACTTATGACAAACCACGCATAGACACTTTTGACACTTTGCAAAATGTTATTATTAATAGCAGGGGCTTCAAGACTTAATGGTGGAAAAGTCAGTAAACAAGGAGCAGGGCTGAAAAGATTTATCAGAGAAAATAGAGGGAGGTTGATTCGTCAGAATAAGAAACTGAAGAACAGTGAAGGTACATGAAGAGTTAAGTCTTTAAGAAAATATGAATATGGTGTGAGTTGACATGATATATATATATGACAAATACCTAATAACTTCACTCCTACTTTTTTCTCCAAATGCAAAAGCAAGATATGCTTATTGTAGAAAAAGTAGAATATATAAAAAATACAACAGATAAATAAGGGAAAGCAAAAGGCACCAATAATCCGATCACAGGGAAAAACCATTTTATCTTTCTGTACTTTCTTCTGTGAGTATATTTTACATATTTATGTGAATTCATGCTCTGTATCCGTGGTTCTCAAACCTTAACTTACACCAGAATTGCCAGGCTATTAAATCCTGCACTGCTGTGGGCTCACTTCCAGAGTCTCTGATTCAGCAGGTCTGGCTGGGGCCTGGGAATGTGCATTTCTACCAAGTTTATAGGTGCTGCTGCTGCTTCTTGTCTGGGGACCACACTCTGGGATCCATGGCTCTGTGAGGTCTGGATCACTTCATATTCCATCAGAAGTATTACAGTTATTGGAAAATATCTTTTCTCAGGGCTGCATCATATTTTTTTACATGGTTTGTTAACCACGCCCTGCTATTGAACAGTTCCTCCCATACCCATTGATTGGAGGCTGTCATATTTTTAAGAAAACAATGCTAAGGTAAGTAAGATGCACTTCTAGCTGTGAGAATTAGAAGCAAGCACATCTAAGGCTGTGAGATAAAAGGAAACATTTACACTCTTATGGTTCCTTTGGATTTCAGAGGATTATACTGCCCACACCACTGAAAGGAATGGTCCCAAGGAAATCATTTTAGATGTGTAGCATAGACCTCAATAAGCCTTGGGAAGCTGTGTCTCTCACAAGTCAGTCATCACTGATTTCTGAAATGGGCCAAATACTTCTTTCAAAATACGCAGAAAGAGACGAAAACCAAGACAGGAGTCTGCGAGATGGATGTCTGATACGCAACCAGCTAAATATCTAGTTCCAGAAGCCCCTTGATAAGCTCATGGTTCCAAAGAAACCTCTGATGGACGCTCTCGGTGAGCAGGCTCTTAGCATGAACAGCATCATAATGTGGATTGCTCCGGCCCTCCTGCCTTTTTCTCATCCTCAGCACTGAGCCACAGAAACAGTTAAACCACCAGCAGCTCCCAAACAGTGGTTTCCGCCCTTAGCGACTGCCAGCCCCTGCAGGCTCACCACACACAGCCTCAGAGGTCTGGCTCCGGAGCTCCTCTCTGCCCAGACGCCATAACAATGAGAAAGGAAAACTGTGGCCACCACAGAACTTCAGAGGCCAACGATCCACTGCAGCCTCCACCCTGCCAACAAATTCCCCTCACTCCACGCCTGCCCCTTGCTTCTCATACCGGAACTTTACCCCAAACATTCACAGAAGTCAAGGTTTTCGTGCTCATTCATCATCTTGGACCATCCCTGAAGAAGAATTTTAAAGAGATCCAGGGAAGCTACATTTCCTAGTGAGGACTCTCTGGGCACTTTGGTACTTTTCACTGTGAGTGAACCCACTACAGTCACAGCAACAATGAGACCAAATGTTGCATGAACAATGGTATTGGCGAAGCAAGCTACAGATACTGTATTATCTGATCTAACCCTCACATTGTCCCTAGGAGTTCAGCACTCTTCCCATTTTACCAACAAAGAAAGAAATGGAGGATCAGAGAGGTTAAACCGCTTGCCCAATGTCACTCATTGGACAAGGGATGGACTTGGACTTCAACCCAGATCTACTGGACTCCAAAGTCTGTGTTCTTTATCAAACCACTCTTATCAGCTTCTTTTAGGAAGATATCTCATATTTGTGTAAACTTCTCTTCATCAGATTCATAGAAATGCCAAAGAAGACCAAGCATTTCACTTTTTAAAAGAATCTTCAATGGTAGGGTAGATTCATAATAGCTGATTTTAAATTGCCCAAGAGAAAATCCCCTGATTTTCTGGGTTATTGGTTTATCACCCATGGTACTGAGATCACAGGAAGCACATGGAGGTAGTCCATGAAGGACTCTGAGTTATCACATCAATTAGCCAGAGGTTTCAATAAAAGTTTCTATCCTGTTAAAATAAGTGGAATTTTTAAAATCCTTAATTTAAGTATTGATTTAATGTGTGTGTGTGGGTGTATGTGGGTGTGTGGGTGTGTATATGGCAGTACTAAGTATACTAATACATATACACATATATGCTTACACACACACATATATATAGAACTAAATATACAAGGTGTATATATTATTAAATATGTATGGATGTATTACTAAATATACATTACTTAAATATATAATGTATATATATTACCAAACATATAAAGAGAGATTTCTTTATATCATGGTGGGACCCACGTTTCTTAATGGAACACAGAGTAGTGGTTCTCAAACATCTGTGTGCACTGGAATGGAGGGCTTCTTAAAGCAGACCGCTAGGCCCCCATCCCAGTTTCCAAGTCAGGAATTCTGGGTAGGGCCCAAGGGTCTGCATTCCTACCACGTTCCCAGGCGATGCTGATCCTGCCGGTCTGGGAGCACCTCTGAACGCAGCTGGAAAAGAGGATCTGCCAAAGCTTTACCCTCCAGAGAAAGAGGCCTCTGCTGTGTTATTTTAAAGAGAATTCCATGCCATGCTGCCTTTCTGCTGAAATGAGGATTGGTGATATGACCAGAGAGATCATCACCTGGAGAACTGGGCCCATTTCAAACTGGGTCCTCCGTATCATGACACAGGGGGTTTCCCAAGGAACATCTGTGGGTCTGTGGCACTTGAAGCCCCAGGGGTGATCGTTAACATACAAAAGCCAGACGAGGCCCTATGTTTTCCGATAGTCTCCTCTCCATCAATAACAGGAAAAGATATTGGCTTCTTTGTTACTTGATGTAATTTTAGAGATGGTTGCAAACAAGCTTAGTCATCTTCTGCAGCTGTCCTAGGAACTGGACTTTGTTCCTGTGGCTGGAAAGATTATATGCCCTTGCTAAAACTGTGACTGCTTTCCCAGATTCGCCCATCAAAATGCCCTGTGAAAAATTACCCAGCCTCCTGATGGCTCAGGCTTGTGCAGTGTACACTGCTTCTGGAAGTTTCTTAGCATATTGGGAGTAGAGGGAGTTTAGAATTAGTGTTCCCTCAGTAATATTTTCATCTAAATTAACGTGTTGAGCACTGTGTCAGATAATTTCTGCCAGACTTGGGCTCTTCCCCGAATGACACAGCCACAGTGCAAGCAGGTCAGGCCCATGCTCCAGCGTGCAATTCTTTGGGTCTTGCTTTGTGTCTTTGCTTTAGCAAAACAGCAGTGCTGTACTAGGATCCATATTCTGTATTATCAAAGAATCAAGTTCTCAAACTTCTATATCTCTCCCTAGGATGGAGAAAGCCAGGCTAATGTCCAGCCTCGCATTCTGAGAGCAGACCAGAGGGCCAGAAAATGTCAGCCTGTTTTCTTCTTTGATAAACTTCCTTGGCAAAGTGTGATGACCTGAATTACGATGTGGCCTGTGGCCCAAGAATCTTGAAGTCGGCTTCTGGCTTCCCCTGTCTCTAGCCTCCCTTCAGGCAGTGGTGTCTGGCCCACAGTACTATAGATCAATCACTCGGTTTCCAAAGGCAATCAGGCATTCTCTTTATGATTACGGGTGCCACCAGAGGAAGGGAAACAGCCACAGATAACCCCAAACAGAGCTGACCCAGAAGCCAATTCTTCTGTTTGCTTTGGGAAGGCATTATTCAGTTTCTTTATATAGTTGTTTTGCCTTTCGAGCTGATAACAAATTTTTGCTCCCTGAGTACATAAGGTCTCATGGTGGGGAGGAGGACCAGGAATTTGCTAATTAGAGAGGAAAAGAAAGCCTGGAGTCTAAGGAAAAGACACCTGAATCCGCCTATAAAGGATGCTCTGCTTGCTGAGAGAACCTGCCGGGTGGCTAAACCACCAGAAGATGTTTCTGCTCAGAATGTTAAAAAGGGAGTTTGGGTTGGGCGCCTGGGTGGCTCAGCGGTTTAAAGCCTCTGCCTTCGGCTCAGGTCATGATCTTAGGGTCCTGGGATCGAGGCCCACATCGGGCTCTCTGCTCGGCGGGGAGCCTGCTTCCTCCTCTCTCTCTGCCTGCCTCTCTGCCTACTTGTGATCTCTCTCTCTCTCTGTCAAATAAATAAATAAAATCTT